>APFE030466497.1:2228-16915 GCA_000404065.3 Pinus taeda | reverse complement strand
ATAATTGAATAATAAAATCAAGATGTTTTAAAGGTTAAATTATATCGATGGCTGGAAGATAATCTAATTAAAAAGAATAATAAAATAAATAACCTACATATCATACAAAACAGGCCTAAAATTAATACATGCTCAAATTTCTGACGTGAATATAATAAATAATTACAATGTTTTTTCTGAGTAGGTATCTCCGAATATAATAAGCACACAGCTCTCATCAATCGCATAGCTCTCATCGATCGATCAGCTCCCATCAAACAAATCGGACATCATAATCCCACACGCACTGAACAATTCGGACATCAATTATGAAAAATATGACATCGAGCCATAGTGACCACCTTTACTCAATAATGCACAAGTTTCGATTAATAATGAGCCGAAGGAGATCACCCCTCCTGTCTGCAACAATCTTTCCACAGTGATTAATCTCCCAAATCTCAATTTAGATAGCGCATCAAAATTTCTTCTCCGAAAAGGCTTAAATTTTGCCATAACACCAAACAGAATACTGGTTGAACAAATAATAAGCAACATTGAAGTAGCCATAATAGACAACGACTCTTTTGCAACTGAAGAAGCAACATTGAAGTAGCCATCATAGACAACGACTCTTTTGCAACTGAAGAAATAAGACAAGATGTAGCCAAAATTCTCATAATCACCAAACGTCGTGCAGGCAATATATCCAAGGAAGAAATAATTGCACTAAAATACCTGAAGTGTAACAAGGACATCGCGATTCTAAAAGCCGACAAGGGAAATGCCACTATAATAATGAACCGGCATGATTATGATGAAAATATGTCTGATCATTTAAACTAACGTGGATGCTACAGAATTATGGACAGAATTGATTTTACCCCATGCTACAGAATTATGGACAGAATTGATTTTACCCCATCAAACACCAGTAGAAAATTAATTGACTCTGTAAAAGACTAGTTGTGACCTAACCAACATAAAAGTGTATATACCATTCCTTGTTCGTGTGGAAATGAATATATGAGAGAATTAAGAAGATTTGTTAGCATTAGATTCAAAGAGCATGTAGTAGACATATTAAGGAATAGAACATCAAAATTTGCTTTTGCAATTAAATGCATGTTCCTCATTTCATTAAATCTGCATGGAAAACTTTAAACTCATCCAAAGAGAAGAACATTATTTAAAAAGAAAGGCTAAAGAAGCTATGTAGATTGAAAAAAGAACAAAGACTATGAATAGAGATAGAGGTCTTAAACTAAGAAATACTTGCATTGCTACTCCTCATTGTATTTTGCAATCCCATGAAGATGGACTCACATTGAAATCTGCAAAATTAGATTTTTTAGAAAAAAGCTCTTCAAAAGTTTTCAACATTTAAAAAAAATATCTTGTTTATAAAATAATACAGTGAACCATACTACTTAAACTTTTTTTTTTACTAAATAAAAACTATTAAATCAAAATAATTAGTTTATATTCAATAAATATTTATTATTAAATTTATTTTTATTATTAATATTATTAACCATGAGTTATCATTTTTAATAACTAACCAAAAATGTTATAATTAAAAAAATAAGTAAAGAGAATGTTTTATAACGTTTTGGGTTTCATGGTTTATAATGGTTTAAAATATTATAAATTAATTTAAATATATGTATTTTTTTTATTACTAATTTAATTTGATTATAAAATTGTTGGTAAAACTAGAACTATAACTTTACATAACTAAAATTGCAAAATTTTAAATTGATAAAAGAAATCCTTATACTCAAATTTACATTCTCGACCACTCATATGTATAAAATAATACTTATTGTTTTGAAGAGGCCATTGCCTATGGAAGTTAGATGCCATTTTAAAATGGGGAAGATGCCTAAATTAGAGAACTCTAAGGCGTTTCCCCCGAGGCTTCTCCCGCTAAATTTGTTGGTGAATCCTTTCTTTTCCTGGAAACAGTAGTAAGTGGTGCATGCATTGATTGCAATTGTATAATGTGCTTCCTTATCTTATTAAGGTCCTCTCACTGCACAGGTTGTCCATGGCATCCTTCGTCCAAACATCTGCATAAACACTAAAACCATAAATATACGCTTAACAACTCTAATACAGTTTATGTAAATAATCAATGTATAAATTAATTAATCTACTAAACCACAAGGCACAATTAATAAATCATATGCATTTATGCTGGTCTGTATTTTTATTAGGCTAGCATCAAGCAGTGTGGTAAAATTTCTTACCAACAATGAAGTGATAGATTCTCTCTTTATTTTTTTTTTTAATATGTAAAAGTGTTAATACACAATCTGTCAATTCATTATTTTATTTCGAATTTTTTTTTCCAGAATATTTTATTTCGAATAATTTTTTTGAATTTAAGAAATGAATAATTTTTTTTGAATTTAAAAAATTAAGTATGTGATTTATCGACATTTTAAATAAAAAATATAATTTTTATAGTATTAATATATACATTAAGTATAATTATAATTCAAAATATTAATATGGTTGATATAACTTAAAGCTTTATAAATATAATAAAAAACTATTGCAATACGAAGAATCCCTTACCAATGCACACATCTATCTTATTAACCATGTATAAAATTTTTGGGTCAACTTTAACTTGAAAAAAAAAAGAAATTACACATCTTATTATAAAATGGACTATTTTGCTACATAAAATTTGCTTATATATTATTTTCCACATCTAATTATATATTATTTTCCACATCTAATTAGCATATAAACTTATTAAAATTGGAATAATCTTAAATCACTAAAAATTTAATGGACAAAGAACCATATGACTTAAATATAATTTTTTAAATTTATAAAAATCAATGCAACCTAACAAATTGAATAACACTACAATGACTGAATTTTTTATTTATTTATTTAGATAACATTTAAATCTTGTAATATACAACGAAATAGATTTCATTTGTTTTAACTTAAATTAAAAGCTTAATATAATTTGAAATTAATATCCAAGGTGCTGTGACTTAAAAGGCAGGTGAGATTCTTGTTCGAGTATCCAATTCTTCTATTGTTGACCAAAATGCTCAGGAGAGCCCGGCTATAGATTTTGAAATTTAAAAGGGTAAACGTGAAAATTAAAGGAAATTCAAGTAGGAACGAACACATTTTTGAACTTAAAGAACACATTCATTTTATTTTTAATTTTGAAATTGTGGTATAATTTTGAAACAATTAAATATATTTGGGCAATAGTATTACGTATTTTCAGGAATCTTGTCCAAAGTCTTTTACTGACGTGTTTTGTCTTCAAAATCTGGCCTCGCTTTCAACAAAATTCTCTTGCTTCAATCTTTGATCAATCAATTTTTGTTATTAAGATATATGCACTGAACTATTTGAAACTAATGTATCCCTCTCCACTCAAAAAGCTTATAAAACCACTTTCCGAAAACATATAAAACACATAGAAACCCAACTTGATAGTAATTAATAAACTTATATAAAGGCGTTTACGTGATGCCAGTCAGCATTTTAATTGCACAAAAGCAAGTGATTTTGTCACGTAAAGTGCGAGACATCTCCTCTTCCAGTTCCAAGTAAAATAGCGCTTTTTGTTTAATGTGTGATAAAGTAAAAACCTATTACATAAATATAGATTCGTGAAATTGATTAAAAAGCTTTAATATTACATATTCTTTCATTTTCAAAGAATATATGTGAACTATAATAATCTTAGGATTATTTAAGAATATGTGTGAACTCTAATGATGTTATAATAATGGTATGGTATGTTATAATAATGGTAGGATCGTTGGGATTATTTTAATTTATAGATGAAATAGTATGTTTTATTGAAATTTATTAGTTATAGAATTTTTTTTTAAGTACTTATTAAATAATTTAAACTTAAGTCTTTAAAAATCTATGTCAGATTTTGATTAAAATTGACTAGAAAAAAAAAAGCCATAAAAAAAGTCATTTCGTCTATAAATTAGATTACACCTTAATTTTATACTAAGTATATTTCTTTCACTGAAAAATGATATCATCACACACATGCCTATGCACCAACTTACCCCCTCTTCAGACATGTTCTTTATTTCTTACCCCCTCTTCGCACATGTTCTTCATTTCAAGTTTAGTTAATACTATCGACAAACAATTATGCTTTGGAAATGTCTTAGTGTATGAAGAGACACAATGTTTACAACAACATTTAGTATTTATGACAAGACCACGATGAAGATAAAGATGTTGTGAGTAATGTTTTTTAATTTTTAGAAACATATAAATTAAACATATTATTAGTACAACCACATTAAAAATATTAATGTGGTTGATATAGCTAAAAATTTCACTTCATTTATATCTATCATTAATAAATATAATAATAATAGAAATAATAAAATAAAAAAACTATTATTATTATCATTATAATTATAATAATAATGATAATTATAATTATAATAAACTATTGTAATAATAATTTTTAATTTATATTAATTTATTATTTAATATTAAAATGTTATTTACTATTATTAAACTCAACCAAATAATATTATTATTTAAGATTATTCTTATTAATTAATATTGCTACTATTATCAATTAATAATATTATTAAATATTTCACTAATTATTAACTAATAATTAATTAAATATTAATAATAATTAATGAATAATTATTTATTTATATTAAAATATAATAAAAATTATAACTAACCATGGTTGACTTTCATATTGAGACAATCTCTGTCACAATGTTGACATTCAACCATGATTGACCATAGTTGACCATGGTTTATTTTCATATTGAGACAGTTTTTTTCAAATGACCCATTGGACCATGGTTGACCATGATTATTAACCGAAGAGATTTATATTAAACACTAGGATTAATATTATAAACCCTATGAATAATAAGTCTAGGAATATGAATCCATAGACTAATAAATCCAAAGAGATTGATATTATAAACCCAAGTGATAGATAATAACAACCCAAGAGATTTTAAACCCAAGGGAATGATATTAGACCCAAGGGATTAATATTATAAAGGCAAGATATATAAACTCTAAGATAAATATTATAAGCCCTAAAATAAACATGGTTGATCATCCATGGTTGATACTGTAAACCCTATAAACTCTAGGATTAATATTATAAACCCTAACATTAATATATTAAATAATATTTTTGTAAAGTCACAACGTGACGTAGCATAAATTGCATTGTATTGTAACATTGTGATAATTATTGTCTAATTGATTGTCGCATTGCTACAATGTTGACCATGGTTGACCATGGCTGATTTTCATGTTGAGAAAATCTCATGATAAATCCTAAGATCAATATTATAAACCAATGTATCTAAATACTAAAAAACCTAAGGGGTTGTAAACCCAAGGAAATAATATTAAACCAAAGAGATTAATATTATAAACCCAAGCTATATAAACCATAAGATAAATATTGTAAACCCTAAAATAAACATGGTTGACCATCCATTGTTGATATTGTAAATCATGTAAACCCTAATATTTATATTATAAAACCTAAGATTATAAACCCTTAGATTATAAGCCCTAAGATTAATATATTAAATACTAATTTTGTAATGCCAGAATGTGACATAGCGTAAATTGCATTGTAATGTAACATTGTGATAATTATTGTCAAATTGATTGTCACATTACTACAATGTTGACTATGCTTGACCATTATTAATTTTCATATTGAGAAAATCCCATGATAAACCCTATGTTAAATATTATAGACCAAGGTATATAAAAACTGTGATAAATATTATAACTTGTTAAATAAATATGCTTTACCATGGTTGATTTTCATATTAAGACAATCTTTGTCACAATGTAACATTGGACCATGGTTGACCATGATTGACCATGGTTGACAATGGTTGCCAATAGTTGATCATGGTTGATTTTCATATTCAGACAATACTTGTCACAATGTCACATTGGACCATGCTTGACCATGATTTCGAACTCAAGGGATTTATATTAAACACTACGTCTAATAGTATAAACCCTATGAATAATATTTAACCTAAGAATATGAACTCTTAGATTAAAACCCAAAGGATTTCTAATGTAAGCACAAGGGAATAATAAACCCAAGGGATTAATACTAAAATCCCAAGGGATTTTAAACCCAAGGGAATAATCTTAAACCCAAGAGAATAATATTATAAACCCAAGGTATATAAACCTTATCATAAATATTATAAACCATAAAATAAGCATGGTTGACCATGGTTGATTTTCATATTGAGGCAATCCTTGTCATAATGTGACATTGAACCATGGTTGACCATGATTTATTTCCATATTGAGACAATCTTTCTCACAAGGCAACATTGGGCCATGCTTAAACATGGTTGATCATGGTTTATTTTCATATTGAGACAATCTTTGTCACAATGTGATGATGGGCTAAGGTTGACCATAATTGACCACTATTGACAATGGTTAATTATGGTTGATCATGGTTGATTTTCATATTGAGACAATATTTCTCAAAGTGTGATGTTGGACCATAGGTTACAATGATTGATCATGATTGATGATGGTTAATGATCGTTGACCATGGATGACCATGATTTCTTTTCATTTCGAGACAAACTTTGCCACAATGTGACGTTGGACCAAGGTTAACCATGGTCAACCATGGTTGATCATGATTAACCATGGTTGACCATGATTTTCCATGCTTGACGATGGTTAATGATGGTTGACCATGGTTGATTTTGATATTAAGACAATCTTTCTCACAATGTGACGTTGGATCATGGTTGATCATGGTTTACCATGATTTTTAACCCAACAGATTTATGTTGAAACTTAGGATTAATATTATAAACCCTATGAATAATGGTATACCCTATGAATATTAACCGTTATACTAATAAACCAAAGAGATTGATATTATAAACCCTAGCGATTATAAACCGAAAGGAATAATATTAAACCCAAGTGGGATCAATATTATAAGTTGAAGCTATATAAACACTCAGATAAATAATATAAACCCTAAAGTAAAAATGGTTTACCATCCTTGGTTGATATTGCAAACCCTATGAACCCTAATGTGATAAACCCTAAGATAAATAAAATGTTAATTATGTTATGTCACAATGTGACGTAGCATAAATTGCAGTCTAATGTAACATTACGATAATTATTGTCAAATTGATTATCACATTTCTATAATGTTGACCATGATCGATTTTCATTAAATCCCATGATAATCCCTGACATTAATATTATAATCCAAGTTATATAAACCCTATGATAAATATTATATAGAGTAAAATAAACATGGTTGACCGTGGTTGATTTTCATATTGAGACAATCTATGTCAGATTGTGATGTTGGACCATGCTTCACCATGCTTGACCATAATTGATTTTCATAGTTGGACAATATTTGTCACAATGCGACATTGGACCATGCTTGACCATGGTTGATTTTTATATTGAGACAACCTTTGTCACAATGTGACATTGGACCATGATTAACCGTTATTGACTATGGTTGACAATGGTTGATTTTCATATTGACATAATCTTTTTCACAATGTGATATTGTGCCACGGTTGACCATGATTGACCATGATTGATTTTTATATTGAAACAATATTTTTCACAATGTGATGTTGGGCCTTCGCTGACCATTATTATAAACCCAAGGGATTTATATTAAACCCAAACGATTAATATTATAAACGATATGAATAATATTTACCCTAACAATATGAACCTTGAGATTAATAAACACAAGGGATTGATATTATAAGCCCAAAGGAATAACAAACCCTAGGGATTAATAATAAAACCTCGAAGGATTATAAACCTAAGAGAATAATATTAAACTTAAGGGATAAATATTAGAAACTCATGGTATATAAACCCCAAGATTAATACTATAAACCCTGAAATAAACATGGTTGACTATGGTTGATTTTCATATTAAGATGATCCTTGTCACATTGCGAAGTTAGACCATGGTTAATTGTGGTTGACCATGATTGGTTTTCATATCAAAACAATATTAAACTAATATTATGATGGTTACATAATACTTCATTATATTATATTATAATGGTTACATAATACTTCATAACACCACGATCGCCTATTAAACTACCTCGTAACTAAAATATAAAAATTACTTAGAATATATATTATTTTCTTATATATAAACATCAATTTATAAATATTTACTATTTAATCAATTTCTATTTTTTTCCTATCCTTCTATTTATAATGTATTACAACAAAAATAATTATAATTTATTATATGAAAATAAATTTTTTCTAAAATTTCTTCTAAATTTATTTATTTTAATTTTTTTATTAATTATATTAGTTTTTATAATTCTTTAATATAGATAAATTATTATTACTTAAAAAATTTATTTTTAAAATTTATTTTTTAATTTCCTAATAACATTACTACTTTTATAATTTATTATATAAATAAATTATGAGTACTTAAAATAATGTTTCAATCATTTCACTTATTTCCCTTCCCCTTCTTAATTCTTTATGTTCATGTTGTTTTTTACCTGGGTTATTTTCTTCCAAGAATAAAAGCAAACAAAAAAAAGTTGTTGTTATTATGAAATTACATCTTTTTAAAGTGATCATTGTTATAGAAATAAAAATAATTTATAGAATATTTATGGATTATTAAAAAAAAAAAATTAACTAATGTAACCATCTTGATTCATTCATTATTTTCTTTCTTCTTTTCTAAAAGCATATCCATAAATCTTATTCAAAATATCATTTATTAACTATGATCCATTAAAAAAAATCAAATTTTTACATAATTAATTTAACTCAATTTAACTCATTTCCAATATAGATCTATTTTTTAAATCTTTAAAAACTCATTTAAATAGCACAATAATAGTTTCAAGTAACTTCTTCAAAATTATATACAATCCACCTTTTTGAAGTAATATGACCAACTTGATTCTCGTTTTAACCACCTTGATTCACCTCAGAAAAATATTATTTCGAAACAATAGCTATTATTTCGGGTGGCAATAGCTATTGTTTCGAAACATATGCAATGCATCATAGAAATGATGACCGAATGGCTCTTTGTCGTAGAAGTCTATAGCATCATCGACATTTTTTTACATATTTTTGTTTGTAGTCGAACATACGTGTCTTGTTATCCAGTCGTAGATACCTTTAATTATAAATGATCCCCGTAAAAGAAAATTATCATGAAAATTACTATTATGATACGGGTCACTCAAATTACAATAGGATTGCGGTTCTCTCAATTAAATTCACTAAATTCTCTTAGAATAGAAACATAAATAGATTTTAAAATTTACTGACATTTTTTTTGTAAAATCGTTATGTTGTTTTTTTATACAGGCATGTATACCTAAATTAACTGTTTTGAAATATACTCATATAATGCAAACTACTAACTAACTAAAGTAGATCAAGAACTTTGAATCTGCACATTAAATTTGAATACTTAATATTGAATTATAATATGGATTACAATAGGAGATTTGAATCCACATATGAATTAAGGTATTTTGACGAATTTATATTTACTAAATGTTAAAACCCCACTTTGGAAAAACTGGGGTCACATGACTTTTCAAATACAAAAAGAAATCCTGGGATTTTCAATGGCCATCATTGAAAATAAAACTTGGCGTACTCGAAAACAGCAACTTTTTAAAATATAACTCGACATTTTCATCATGGCCATCATGCACATTCATGAAACATTAATTTGTCAGGTATTGATGGGTATATTGCAGACAACACTTTAACCCAAAATTTCTTCTCTTTACCGAAGATAACCAGTAGTGGTAAGAAGGGTTTGAACTAATGATTTTAATGAAATACAACCCAATTTCAAAACAAAAAATTATATTCGCAATCCCCCTAGACAGAGGAAATTCCACTAATAGGATTGAATAGGGTTTCAACCAAAATTAGGAATAACTGAAAACAACCCCAATGGACAAGTGAACTTTAGCCATCAAAACAGAAAATAAGAAAATAAATAAGATTTTGACAACCTGATAATAATAGGCACAAAATCTATTGGAAAATCCAAGGAGTTGGCACTTAAATGATTTCCCTTATTAATGACATTATCTTGTGATGTTTTCATTATTATTATTAGTTATATCTATTTATCATTTTTTGTCATCAAGACTAATGCCAAGCAACAAATAAAAGAGTACACATGATGTAGGCACGCTTCCACAGAAAAACCACACTCTTTTGGGAAAACTTGGTCAAAATTCTTCTTTCAATACATTCAAGATGAGAAGACCAAGACCCTTACAATCTAGACCGAAGACATCATCCATCAAGTCATCCTTGTAACTGTGATAACGCTGAGTCCTTATCACTATGATAGAAGTGAAATCATCTCACTGTGAAACCTTGTCACTTTGACAACACCAAACCCTTCTTTAATTCATCTATGCCTTGTCATTGTAGCAATGCCAAAACCATCTAGTAATAGCACCGAACTGTGGTTACCGAGATCATCCCTGTGCCTAATCCAAGCTCTATTGTGACACTGAAACATCCTCTCTGCAATCTAAGATGCTCACTATGATATCAGAGAAACTATCAAAATAAAAAGCCTTCTCACTGTTGTCACATCGAATCCTTATTGTATTTTCACCGAAATCCGCACTACCATACTATGGTATATGAACTGCAAGTTTAGAGATAATTCGAATCTTTTTTTGAGATATCTGCAAGCTTCTTTTCTAGGCTATGGAGTGAGGTATAGGCTTGTATATATAGTAGTTTGTCAATAATAAAAGAGCTAACATTACTTCATGAACATCAGTGTCTACATTTATTATGAGGCCGACTTGAGTTCAATTAGATGAAATGATATTGATGATGATCTTACCGAATTCAATAGAAGGAGACTTTATGGATGCATCTTTGACCCATATAAATAATCCTAAAGCCTACAATGGAGGCCTGACCTATAACAATTGACCCAAGCATGAAACTCATGTTTTAATAAGTCAACTAAATCAATAATAAAAATTCCTTTTACTTTCGTTTGAGAAGTACCTTACAATATGACTCAAATACAATTAATGAAGACTAAACCTAGTTACATTCTCCAACACTCCCTATTAACTAGGGAGGTATTCATATTTACATATAATCAAAGGGGTACGCGGAAGATATCAAAACAAATCATCTATGAAAAAGTTTAGGCATCACAATGCCATGGACTAGATTCTTGACCATGGCAATCCATCCATTGGTCTCTCAACAATTTAGGCACCACAATGCCAGGGACAATATTCTTGACCAAGGAAATCTATCTAGGTGGGACTAAGATGAACTCAAGATTTTAGCCTTTCTAGTTGCCATTATGCTTACTTGATAACCAACCGATAGATCTAGGCGTGTGTTAGAGCTCAATGACCAACACCACCTTTCCAACTTCCAGACCTAGACATCAATAGAAAATGCCCACGTGATGTCCTCCTAGGAACCGCCTCACTCACAAAGCCTCGTCACCCCTTGATCTAATAGATCAAGAACGACAAAACTCTCCCAATCAAACAGATCAATAACCAACATGATAACAAAACCTTCAAGAGATTTACCTGTACAAACACAATCCCAATCAATAATATACTTTCACATGTACCTAATCAAATACAAACCCTCGGGGTCTTTGAGACAACTTGATGTTGCTTCTCAACTTTTCATAGTAGGACTATCAACCAAAACTTTGACATAAGATTCCTCAATCATACACTTTTCTTTTCATACTTCATATGTACCAACATATTCTTCCATGAGATTCTGCTTTTCTTCTTTCAAAAACACCCCAAAATTGATTCTCCAATTTCCATCTCTCACGCAAGGCCTTTACTAAAACTTACGATTGTTAGTCCTGGTCTAGTTCATGACACATGAAGTAGAGAATCATATATTTGACTCCCTATTAAGTATAGAGGATCTAATTATTCCTATACGATGGATATTATCAACCATCCTCTTATCCTTAGGAGGTTCCTTTCATTCAAGTTCCCACTTAACCTAGGAAGATTTCATCTAGACTCCCTATTAACTTAGGAAGTTCTAAGACATCAGAGAATATTTCATGCCTTCCATCCTTCTTATGAGAGTCATTCATATATCATGCTTATCACATCAATTTTACTTACAATCATCTTCACCAACTTGAAGATGATGTACCTGCACAAATTAGATAGCAAGTTCAACCATAATTATAGAAGCATGAAGTTGGCCATATCAAAATCTTATCACAATGGAAGAATTTAGACTTTACAAATATAATCAACAAGAGACTATACTTCAATACTTCAACTACTTGCCCAGATTTAGGTACAAACCCTAAATAAGGATATCAAACTCATTATATATAGGGTTTCAATATTCTTTCAATGACAAGTTCCTTCATATATAAAACCCTAAAAACAAATCAAATCAATGAATCTAACAACTTTCATAATTCATATGTTAGAATTTCTACTAGGATTTCATGTAAACCCTAGATTTTATACATGAGTTTCAACAATCAGAAATCAATCACAGCATAATCAACATCATGACTAGCATCTACTAGGGTTTGATGTAAACCCTATATTTCCATTTTCAAATTCTCACCAACCACTATATAAATCCATAGATTCTAGATTGTCATATCACACATACTAGAGAATATAAATACTACTAGGGTTTAGTAGCAAAACCCTAGATCTATCAAAGATCATCATCCTAGAACATCAAACCTTAACTAGGGCTTGTTTCCAAAACCTATGACTCATCACCATCAATAATTAGGTCAACACATATATCTAGTAATTCATTATCAATCATAATAAGAACACATGTATGCCAATATCAACATATTAGATATATACCTGCCTAGACCAAGCTAGGTTTTTAACCAAATGAACACATACCTAGGGTTTCATTCCTAGGATTTTAAATACATAACAAGGGTTTTTATTATAAACCCAACCAAACCCTAAGGATCTAGGGTTTCAATTCATAATATATCAAACCCTACTTTACCAAAACTTCATAGGTTCAATATTTTAGACACCATCATTTCAACCCTAACAAGTTAGGGGTTTCCATGATCACAAAAAAACCCCAAACATGACATCATCAATAAACATCATAGAAATTTAGACTTCCATCAATAACCCTAACTAGATTAGGGTTTCATTCATTTTCAACATATCCTTAGGTTAGGGGTTTCCATAGAACTATTCTATGGTTCTGTAATAATAATCAAGGATGTAGGGAGGGTAGATTTATCAAAAGATGAATCACATTGAACTAGAGTATTTTTTATTCAAGACAGATAGACATACTTATGTTAGTAATGTAATTCAAACTTCAAACATAGGATGATCATACCTTTAACATAAGCTTGTAAGGAGTATAGTATGAGACATACCTGGAGATGTTCCTTGGCAAACTTGATAAGGATTTCTTGAAGTGTTCTCTTTGTATTAAGCCATCATATTTTATACATGTAGTACATACTTACAGGCACAACATGTGATACAAAGGACATGATTTAATTTCTTAAGTTAGATATTTTACATAATCATGGAGGATGGAATCCTATGATAATTTGTTCATTCTTTCAATAAAGAGTAGGGTCTTTCATTTGACATCTTAGTTATTTGTAAACTCTAGAAAAAAATTACTAAGGTTTTAATATAGTGAGTACTATCTTTATCCTAGTCTATTTATAAACGAGGATCTTATTAACCATTAAAGATAATAGAAATTTAAATGCTTATCAACATACACACCTTGTGAATTGCATACCTATTGTTACAAAGTATTTTGTCACACCTCCTTCACTTCCCTGTGACATACCCCAATGATCTAGGTGGATATTGGTGGCCACCCGCTAATTCCACGTGGATCCCCTCTAGTGCTTCTTTGAGTTCTTTCAGTTTCCTTAATTATAGCACAGTTTACTATTTTTAGCAGTTTTTCGGGTCCTAAACTTCCGGAGCCGTTTTGAGGCCCTAAACGACGTTTTTTGGGAAATCTACTGCCACCGATTTTTTCTGTCTAAGAATTGTCTTTTTCGCCGTAGTCCTCGGAGAGATATTTCCAACGGGCCATCATGCGCGTCAAACGGAGATAAGACGACCAATTTGCAACCCCGGGAAGTTGATGTACCAACTTACCCAAAAACGGGGCCCACAATTTGGCGTTTCATCTTCCAAGGTTAGGTTTTGGAAGGTGAAGGGTTTTTCCATTGTTTCCCAACAATAAATAGGTCTTCGAGCCTCATTGTAACACAGTTCAGAGGCAAGTAGCCACACATCTCTTCTCAGAGATAAGCTGCCATCGCCCTAGCTGGTTTATTTCCATTTCTAGTTGTAAGCATATTTCAGTATTTTCCATTAATGAAATGAAGTAATATTTCAGCTGCATCTTTGTGTATATGGTTATCTCTGTAATTTGTTGCGTTCCTGTTTAAGTCTGGATCAGTGGTATCAGAGCGGTCTGTTTTTTCTCGGTTTTTCTTTGCATGTCCCCAACGAGGTCGGGATATAAGGAGTTAGGGCTTGAGCTGGTCAAACCTTTGCAAGACCAGCCTCGCAAATCCCGACGGCCTCCCATGGCGGATGAGAAGAAATACGAGGGAGCAGGAGATC
>APFE030466495.1:54209-130107 GCA_000404065.3 Pinus taeda | reverse complement strand
TTCGGAATGGTACACTAGCTGGTAAACGGGGTCTGCCTAGTAGATTCCAGTCGAAGGAAACGACTAGGTTGCTTGGTGGTGGGACCGAATAGATGGCCGGGTATGACTCTGATGAACTTCCTTCCTGCGATAAAGGAACGGGTGAACTGCCCCCAAGTTCATAGGAGTCTTTGTTTATGAAAAGAATTTGAACGGTGTCGCTCTATTTCTCTTTAGTGACGGTATCATTCGAAGATGAATACTTTGAAGGCAAGACCGGGTCAACTACCGCCTCGACCTTTTGACTTTTGTTTGGTATGGATTCAGAAGGTTCATTTTCAATGATAGATGCTTCGGTCAACCGCAATGACGGGCCAACTGGACTTTCAACCAGTGGTGGACTTGGCAAAAGTTTTTTATATCTAGGAGGGAGCCGTAGCGGTGAAGCAGGACGGTCATCCAAAACTCTTTTAGCTTCGTCAAGGAAGGGACAACGGTGGACGGCGTGATTGCCTTCACAAAATTTACAAGGAAATCTGGGATTCCCTTTTCTGTCCAGATGCTTCACTTTCACTGGTTGATGGTGTGCATTCAACATGATCATCAGAGGTTGACGCCACCAGATTGTGCAAAAGAGGAGACCAGTCCCTTAAGATCCGTGGGATGCAGGGACAATCTCGGTGATAGTGGTATCCATTACAAATGACACATGGAGATTTAGGTTTAGACGGTGCGGTGTGAGGATTTTCGTTAGATGACGTTGTTTGCCCCTTTTCGATTTTGGTTCTCTTTACTTCTTTTCCTTTTTCTCTTTCTGCTTCTTCTTCTTTTCAGTTACTTGATTTTTAGCTTTATCAGCTTTATCAAGTGAAGAGGAAGGAGGAGAGGGAGAATCAGATGAAGTAGAAGGTTGGGAGGAAACTCTAGTGTCATCTAGTTGCTCACTTGACTGTTCAGGAATTACGGTGTTCTGAATGACAGAGGTAGAGAAGAGCCAGACAGGCAAACCAATCGTCAACCCTGGAAGTGACAATGTGACCATATGGGGTGCACCAACATCTCCCCAAGAGGAGAAGGGACTAGGATTTCCTCCAAGGGGAAATCCTTGGTTGGTAGACTCCATTTTTCTCAACCTAAAGACCAACGAGTGAATTTGTGATGCTATTTCGATTAAAATAAATTTTAGACGCTTTGACACAACTTGTTTTTTCAATTTTAAAGAGTCGAGAAAAAACAAAAGATGACTCTAGTCGCCTTTGATTTTTAGTGAACCTGAAGTGACAAGTGCTCAGAGGACCTTTTCTTTTAAGGAGTCTGAAAAGGATCAAAATAGACTTCTCTGTAGATCTAGGCAGAGGGGATTACCAAACCAATCGCAAAACTGCAGCATATTTTTATGGTACGGCAGTCAATCTTCCCGAATGCTGTGTTCAGTGCATTGCGATCGATAGGGCGGCAGACACGGCTTCCTAAGGATAAAGGATGTAGCCTATTGTGGTCTCCCAATATATAATACTCGACGGTCAGTGGGAGCACAAAGTCCGTACTGGCACTTGTCGCTCAAGGTGGAAGAACACCCCAAACCAAACCAAGAAACAAACGAGTTACCAGGTTTACGACGCCGGAATACATCGTTAGCCTATACTTAGATGTTGTGCCGTTAGGTTCCAAAGCAATGTTAGATTCATTAAATTTATTTTAAGTTGATCTTCCTTAAAAATTTGCCTTTCAGTTTCACCGCATGATGTGTATATAATTCCTAAAATTCAGTCTAAGATGATAAACAAACGTTTAATCTTCTTTCGGCAATGAAAATCCTAGCTACTAAGGAAAGAAAGTTAAGAATCTTCCAACAAAGAGCACAGAGAACACGCTAAATGCACTGTCCTAAATCAAACCAAGTAGTCTAAATGCAAATGCACATGCATGTATTTGTTTTCAGCCTTCTTAATGTATGAATGATGATAAGAAAGCTAAGTGCAAATCTAAATTATTTTCAAAGCGACAATACTCAACAAATTTATTTTCAAAATGAAGTGAAGGTAAGAGAGACACTTTGCGATTTCGAAATGAATATTGCTTTTCGACACTTTAAAAAATACTAATTCAAATCATATACAACAGTAATTGTATAATCAACTATCAAGAACAATGGGATTGTCTCCTCAAACTGAAAACGACAGCTACGACACTTTCATATCAAGAAACGACAGTTCGACTATGCTACTTATTTGCAAAAGAGAACTGAAAATGGCGCACAATACATAAAAACACTTACAATTCTTTGCACTATGGAGGCGGAATAATGTAAGAGAAGGGGGTTTTCACAGAGATACACTGACCACAGACAGCAAAACTCCTGAATAGGATTGAAAATAGTGAGGAAAAAACCAAAGTCTGAAGGTAAAGTTAACCTTCCCTGACCTTCGCACCTGTCACACAGTGAATTCAGTATGCAACGCACCTACTGCACTCGGGAAGTGCGATGCATATAGACTGCCTTGAAGGTAGGGTGCGATGGTACTAGTGCAAGACTTTAAACGAGTTTTTACTCACAATTTGAAATTCAGTTCAGGGATTTAGGCCGAGTATGTGATGTTCAGTATATGTAAATCACAGTGGTTGATCTAAGGAGGTTACTAGAGCCACCACTTAGGGCAATTAGACTGTTTGCAGATTGATTGTTTAATTCATAAACAAAACCCGGAGATAGACTGAAGCAGCATTGATCTACTTTGGATTTGTATAACAAATGCAGTTCGAAGGCTAGCTGGCTTGGCTTCAGGCTCCGTCTGTAAGTTTATAAAAGAAACAAAGATAGGCTAAAAAACAATCTAGTCACTCCCCAGCGGAGTCGCCATTTTGTTACCGAGAATAGTGTCCACTCAGATGCTGTTATTCCCACTATTACTGGTAGCTATCTTAGAAACAAACAAGTAAAGTCTACTTTCGTTTTCCTTTATGAAAATAGATAAGAGTGGAACCAAGGAGACCAGCCTTAGTCTTGTGCTTGATTTCCTTGTTTGATTCCTCTCCTTCCTGGTAGAGCTTCGCCGCTTCTTCTTCATCTGCCCAGCTTCAAAGAGCACCTGTGGAATCACAACAACATACTACTATAGAAGAACAAAGATCTATATTCATAAATAACACAGGACCAGATATGTGTTAACCATACAAATGCATATATAAGCAGACATACGAGAATATGGAGGAAAACTTGAATAACTTTATTAAGATCAAAAGTAGCAAGAGGATTACAACCATATGTTCTGACCCAGCATCATCCTCCAGCAAGAAAGCCCTTCTTCACCTCAAGTAAAGCTTAGATCACCCAACACTATGAAGTTACACCAGACCAACAACACTTTTCTATAAGATACAAAATTCCAGCCTCTCGATCTCTGTGATGAGGGATCCATATATAGATGATTATAGGAAGGTGAGTCATCTTCTGGGGTCTTGATTAGTGTCTTCTCTCTGATAGTTCCTACTTCCACTTGGAGAATGATGATCTCTTACTCATCCCTGGTCAAAAACAGAGAGGCAAGTTTCAGAGGGGAAGCTTTCTGGGAAGATTTCCATGATCTTCCACTCACCATTTTGTCTTAGCATTTTTCATTCCGACCATCGCAACCCTACAAGGGGCCATTTCAGTATGCAAGAGTCGCACTTGTACAACTAGGAAGGTGATATGCATCGCACCCTCTGCACTGGGTTTTCAGTATGGTCCACTTTTGACCATTTATGAGCAGTTTTTAGTGGAGAACTTCTGGGAGATTATGTAATCAGCTGACCTTGTTCCTCTAGGCAGTGAAGCAACACTTTTAGGGACTTAGGATCCCTCAGTTTATGGACATTTATGATTGGGGTTGTAGTACCCAAAAATGTCTATAACACCACCCCCTCCTCGTGCAAGGAATATCACTCAGGAATAGTTTGATCCCAACATGCCCTGGGCATATTTTGATGGGGCTACACAAGAAGAAGGTTGTGGGGGGGTGCTATCCTTCACATATCAGAGAGGCACTCATTCAGCCTGATTATGGGGCTAAGGAGGGGAGCTAATAACTTTGCAGAACTTTCAACAACTTTACATATTATCCGTTTTGCTTTGGAGAAGAATTGCCATGCTTTACAATTGTTTGGAGACTCTAAAATAGTTGCGACTGGTTAAATAAAAGTTCTCCTTGCTGGTCTTTCTCATTGAGACACATTCTAGATGAAGCATTAAGATTGATATCCAATTTTGACTATTTTTCATGTAAACATATCTACAGGGAGCGAAACACAGATGCTGACTGTCTTTCCAAAGAAGGTGCGATCCGGGAGCCAAGCATCTAGCTGATCCGTGAATAGAATGAAGGAGTACATTATCAGTACTATCATAGGCCATTTATGGACATTATGGACTAAATTCTGGACTCCGATTTCATATTTTTGTACATATTTCCTTTTGTTGATATTGATCTGATATGCTACCATTTATATGAATGGCATAGTACATGGTTTTGAATATTATCTCCCTGCGTGGAATAAGATAATGTAATTCTATTTTGAACTGTTGTTTTATTTTGATACTTTTCTCAGACTCTGTTTGGGCTATTACCTCCCTGCGTGGATACAGGTAGTTAGCTATGGTGCTTCGTCGGAAGCTGATATCTATTGATAGAAATATCGGAATATACACATGCATCTACAAAATGTAATTTCTTTTCTTAATGAAATTACGAATTTTTCCATGGGAAAAAGATGGCTAAAAATAAGCCATCATCTCATTTAAGATGAAGACCAAATTCTTTAATTTTGAATTGTATTGAATGATGAATATAGATTTTTTTCCTTATTAATATTTCTAAGGTTTTTCCTTATTAATTTATCTTGAGTTTTTCAAATATCGTAAAGGGGTTACACATCTCCATCAACATCTCTTCTCCTGTTCACAAGTAGATTCCTTAGATTTTTTTTCTTTTTAAAGTCAAAGAGGTCACATTGGTCTTAATGGACATTAATCATTATCATTAAGCCCTGGTTACCGGGTGCAAGCCCCGGAAGTGATGATTGATGTTATGTGATTCGTTCTCCACATTTCACTAGTTTCAATCCCACTTCTTCACCCTTGTGAGGGATCACCCGATGCAATGAGTGCTAAGCTGACTTTCAAAAATCATGAGAATTAGTCCAGCTTAACGAATACCTCTCATGGAAAATGGTCCATACTGAATGACTTACTTAACGCAGTTGAAATCCCAAAATGATTAATAAAGCACCTGCGTAACCCCATGCTTCAATAATTTATATAATGACAAATAAGTTAATCAATTAATTTAATAGTAATTAATGGCAAATATATTGGTAATTTCAAATTTATTATTTGCTTTAAATATAACCTTAAACTTTTTTAAATACAAACATTTTTAAAAAAACTTTGATTTTAAATTTTGGGGAATTTTTAATATTATAATATTTTAATATTAAAACAAATGTAAATGAATAAATTATTTAAAGTAACTTGTGAAATACTAATTTGAAATATAATTAGATTTTAATAATCATTAATATTTATTCTCATAACTTTTCTTTCTGTATAAGGAACATATATAATTTAATATGTTTAAATATAACTTATTTTAGATTTTACTTTTCTTTCTTATAAGGAACTAAATATAATTTTTTAATATAATATTTTATTATATTAAATGTTTTATTTTAATACTTTAAAATTATACTTATTATTATTACTTTTATTACGATATAATTAACAAAATATACTTAAACGTAGAGAAAGTCATACCATGCTATTTTACGTCTTTTTCTCTAAGAAATGTACCATTATTTGATTTATATAAGTTTTTAATTATTATTATTGGTGTTTTTTTGGTTTTTATTTATTTTTATATAATATGTTTTAAGTGGATTTATATTGGTTATTGTTATTTATGTGATGTCTTGCGTGTGAAAGTAAGAAATTGCAGTTTTTTTTATATGTTGGTTTTATTTATTTATTTATTGTCTAGGTATTCGAGGCATTGGTATGCATTTACACTTACATTTTGATTAGTAAAATATTTTTTGAGTTATGTTTTAAAAAATAATATTTTTGTTTAAAATATATATATTTAGAGATTAAATGGAAAAAGTATATATATATGCAAGCAATATTTAAATAATATTTAAGGTTATTAGTTTAGCTTTTTTAGAATCATTTTCATAACTTTATAGCTGATTACATCATTTAATGAAGATACAATTTAGTTGTTTGAAATAACTTATTATGATTTGTAAGGAGAAGATTCCTATTCTTCCAACATGTCCTTAGATTTTGGATTTTTCAATTATTTACTTATTTCTAAAGAAAATGAGCTCTTAACTAATAAAAAATAGTTGTACTCTAGGACCAAAAGGTAATTTCCACAAAAAGATCAGTATACCAAATTGTCATTAATGAAGTTGCCTTCAAGTTGCATTTAGACTTAGTCTCATACATGAAAGCATACATTACTTTAACATGTAATGTAACCTCTTGCTAAGAGGACATGTTATCTTGTCATATTGGTATTTTTCAATGTTAAGATTTTATTTCATTAATACTTCTAAATTGTATATTTATACTAATATTGTTATTATTACTATTTTTTGTATTGATAATGAAAGGAGGCTCATGTAACTATATTGTCTAATGTTTTAATAGAAAGTAAAGATGAGATTTATAGTTCAAAATTATTTTTAGAAATAAAAAAATTAATGGTTAATAGCTAATCCATGTCTACCCTACTTTCAAAAAACTACATCAACTATTAGCTAATGGTCTTGTACATCCTTACAATTTACCCAAGTAAAAGTAAAGTCTTAAAAAAGCATAAAGATAATCGAACATTTTGAATTTCAAGCCCTAACTAAGCTAATTTCTTTCTTCCACTACTAAAGATAGAATAGAGGGGTTTGCAGTCTTGTCTTATTCCATTTGTTGCTCCATTGTGTCCCCTTCATGGTCATTGTTTGGTTATGTCCGGAAGAACCAATTGAAGATGTTGGAGTTGTAATTGTCCTCAATTGCTTAAACTCGAGCTTTTGCTCCAATTCCAAGTACTTCAATTTATCTTGAAGTTCCTTGACCATGTCTTCTTCCTCCTCCAATTTCTCTCTATTGTTTTCTTCTCGAAGCTCTAGAAGATTGAATTTCCCTTTGTGTTTTTTCCATCTAGGATTTCATCTTAATCACTTGCCTTTTAGTGACATTTAGATCCCCATTATAATTGAGCCGAGAGGGTCATTCTACAACCGAGTGTGAAGGTGATGTGTAAGTGTGTCTATATCAACTTGGAGTTAACATGTGTCCCTCTTAAAATAAAAATGAAATATTCTTTAAATAGAAAAACAATGTCTGTTATAATAAAAAATAAAAACAAAATAACTAATGAATGTTTAATTAATTGTCCATATGACCCAATATAATTTCATGTAAAGTAATTATAAGTAAAAAAAATATACGAGTAAGATGTTTAAACCTTATACTTTTCAAAAATATTTTAACAAGTGATATCAACTTCAAATATATCTATATATAGAAGAAAAAAAATGTTAAAAGAAAATATTTTAATGTTGTATAGAATAAGATATCCAATGTGGGGTTATGAATAAAATATTTTAATATGAATTAATATTGATGTTAACAGATCATTTGGCGTACGAAGGAGTGATTAATAAGGAGAGGGACACTTGGCACATTTGGGAGTTGTTACCCCTAGGCAAACTGTTAGAGGACTGTCTCTGTCAGGCTGCCAAAGATATGGAGCAATGGGAAAGGTTGAGATCAACGGAGGAAGACCAAGGATACAGTGGCGTGAGGACCAATTCTGGAAGTGCTGCAGGTTTGTCGTCTCATTGATCACTATGTGGATTAATGGCGACACATTGATTCAGCGAAAAGTAGAGAAACTGGGGTTTAAGAGTAAATCCATCGAAAAGCAAAAGATCAATAGCGTAGGGAGGAAGGACTGGGAAGTGTCTGATGGGTTGGATCGATGGTCATCGCTCAGCAGAAGAGTGTGTAAGTTAATTCGCGAGGAAGTGGTTTCTCGAACCACAAATGGTATTTCAAAAGGGGTCTAAGTCGAAACCGGTATTGCAAGGAAGGCCTCCAATTCCACTCTTCAAGCAACACGTAGCAGTGAGGAGAAAAGAGGATACCGCTTTTTGGGCGGGTATTCCTCGAGCTACTTATCCACCCAAAATCTGCGTGGACTATTGGATCCACGAAGGGTAGATCAACGGTGGAGGGTAGGGTGTGCAAATGGAAGGTCAGATGCAAATTTACGATTCAATGTTAGTCATTGATCGTTGATTTAGTTGGACAGAGGATGTCAGGGCGTGTCGTTTTTTATGGTAGCGATTGTAATAATTTTTAAATCCGACCTTTTGGGTTGCGGGTCGGGTTTTTGTGTATTACTTGTGTTAGCCATTTCTCCCGATAGGGGCGATGGTTCTGAGTTTTAAAGGTTTAAAGCCAACTCTACTTTAGTTAGGTCATGTGGACCATTTTTTGGTAAACGCAAGGAAGTTTGGTTTACCTTGTAAAATATGTAATGTACTTGTTTCGGTTAATAGAAAGCTTCATTCTTACTTGACCAAAAAAAAAATATTGATGTATACCTAAAAATATATTAATAACAAAAAAACTATTTTAATGTGTAATGATAAAATGGCTCAATGCATATGTTTTGTAATCTCTATAGCATTCAAAAATACAATTTAAACAATGAAAAGTTACACATTATTTTTTGCACTCTAAAATAAGTTTGCACCTGAAGAAATTTGATCATTCTCGAGTCATGTTAGATATGTGCTTAAGATGGATCTATGTTGGTTATATTCCATATCACTTTTCCAAATTTCCCACCTTCCTATTGCTATAGCCAAAGTTTCTTGTACATCATCATTGTGTCATTCACACCTCCAAATTGAATCTTGGAGAGTAGAGTATTCATAAAATGCAAATCCATGTAGATATTAATTGAGTCATTGAGGGGTTAAGTGGATAAAAAGCTTAAAGCAGATAGCAAATTTACTCATCCTCATACCATTTTTCAAAAGAGTTCGAAAAGCTAGGTTGCAAGCCTTATTGGCTGTAAAATCCACCAAATGTTTAACCTTCTCAAGAATTGGTAGAACCTAACACTTTCAAATCCTTCTATCATATTTTGCATGTGACAAATCAACATGTACAAATGAGTTTCTCTTGGAAGAGTTTTCATTACCATGTGTTGAATGATAACCATGGAATCCCCAATTATAGATGCATTTTTATAATTTAACTCTTCATTATCGGGAGTCATTTCCAAAGGATCAAGATTTTCACTTGATTTTATGTGTAGTCTTACTTATAGATGAAATGACCCTTTTAAGGGCATTTTTCTAGTTATTTTTAACCGAAATCCGGCAAAGATTTTTTAAATTTGAGTTTGATGTGTAGAATTTGAGTGTTCCCAGGGGTTTTTTAGGGCACTAAATCCATTTATGCATTCAAAAATGTATTTTACACAACAAAAAATCACAATCTTGCTTGAAATTGTATTATTGGATTCTAGTGAAAATGACCATTTTATCTATAAATTAAACTATCTCCTAATTTTATACTATTTCCTTAATTCACTAAATAAATAAAATTTCTTAATTTTCTATGTAATAAAAAATAACTCTCAAGCCATCCATCTTTTTATATACATAATCATTACTAATTTTTAAAATATTATTCATATTATAAATTTCCATTATATATATATATACACAAAGTATGTGAATGAACTTCCTCGAATATACTTAATGTCAGCATGATTACATTTTCCACCGTATTATATTATTCAACATAATAACTTTTAGTTTGGTGAGAATAATGCAAGTGGTATTTAATTTAAAATATAATAGTGTCATAAAAAGAATCAAATTATATAAAATTTAATTCCATGTAAAACACTAACCACGTAGCTTTCTAATGTAATTTCGTATAAAGCAAACATAATACAAAGACAAAGCAAGTAGAAGCACAATGATTGGATGGAAATGAGGAAGCAGAATCCTCCCCTCCTCGTCTAGAGGATAGAGTGCAATCCGCTTGAGCGCAACTTGTATGGCAAGGTGCATGTTTGTATAAGGATGACAGGGACCAGCCAAACGCTGCTGAGGAACAAGTGACATAATTAATTGTATATTAATTGTTGCATGATACATGCATAGGGAAATGGATTAAATAATTGCTATGCAAAATCCTAGTTTAGTGAAAGGGAATTTTTTAATTAAATTATGAGAAGTATTCACACTTATACATGGAACAAGGATGAAGGTATGATGTCAAGATAGATCCAAAAGTTATATATTAAAATGAGAAGTGATTAAAACTGGTGAATGTTAATTTGGATGGAAGAAACTGAATAAACAATGGAGTGATTTTTAGTTATTTTTGAAATATATTGGTAAAGTAGAGCTTGCAAAGCTTTTTTAAGAAGTATTGTATTAAGGAATTATGTATGGTTATATATATTTTATAATTATTTTTTTTTATCGAATTTATTACTAAATTTGATTTTTATTGTAATATTTTGATTTTTTTTTTCAATTTAATTTAGATTTGGTTTTTAACTACAATATTATGTTTTTCTCGGATGCAGATTGTACGCCAACATTGATCTGATGGCAAAGGAACAGGATGGCAAGTGGCATAGCCACATGGCCACCCATAAGCCTGCACATAAAGCAATTAAACCGTTTCGCAGCAGCAGTAAATGCCATTCAATTCGACACTCGAATCAACTCACCAGAGCCATCACGCCTCAACTTTGCATCATGGAGCCCTCAGGTAATATTCGACCCACCTCCTTTGTTTCAACTCAAGTTGCAAGTGCCCCTTGGCTGCAGTGGAGCCAAGTACACGCACTGTAATAGGCAGGCGATGCAACATTCTTTGTTGCATGGAGTTTGGACAGGGCAATCATTACTCTTAGAGCTTGATCTGCAACCTGACTTTCGATTCTAAGCTTTCTGAGCCTTCCACCTCAGAGCTCCACTCAGTGCCGACCTCTCACAGGCAGTCTCTTCATCCCCACACCATCATGCCCAGACTGCGCCATCGAATGCAAAGCAGGAGGGGTAGTAGCAGAGGTAGATTGCCCCGTTCTACGCCCTCAACAGTCTCAGACTCCTCTTCCCCCTCGGCAAATTATGCCTCAACCCATTATCCTAATACTCGTAGTGATAGAGGCCGCATACGTGTTGTCCACTCCCAGCCTTTGCAAACAGCCATTCCAGCTACTGATATCTCTTCAAGCTCTCAGCAATCCAACCATTCAGCCCAATTCATCTATCATTGCTCTCTGAATCGACCACTCATTAAAGCTACCATCACAGTCACCTTCCAAGAGGAGCCATCCAGCGACGAAGGACAGCCCACTAGCACAATGGAGAAGAGGGATAATGCTCAGGGCAAGCCTTCTTCAGCGGAGCGAAATCGAGAAGAACCTCTGACGAAGGATGACACGAGTACGTTGCAGAAAGACGAGAACGACCTTGATGCCTACATATGTTTCATTATTGGAGAATGCCTGTCAGCACTGAATGACACATAATTCACCACGCGTCTACATATTTCGGGTTCCTTGCAACCAAGTCTATGGGTTTACTTTTGAATTTTTGAGCAAAATAGTTAGTCTTGAAACTGAAGTCAATAGAATATTGCTCCATGTTCATATGTTGGTTTCCCCTGTGCCGGCAACAAACTTATTTTGGACAGGACTGGTTTCCCACCTCCTTGTATCATTTCGTTACAGTAATAGATCTCAGACTTCTGAAAACTCAATCTAAAGTCAACATTTTTATTGACCAAGCTTTTTATGTGGCTATTTTCTTATAAACTATTTTAGTATCACAAATGTTACGTAAGATTATTTACAACACATTGATTGAACAATGATGTTAACACCCACATATAAATTGGAGAAGAAGACTATTAATATGTAATAAATTCTTGATATAGAGATATGCAACTATTGCAGGATAGTTTGTAACAATACATATATAACTACCATAAGCTAAAGAGAGTCCATGAGGCATGATACTAAAACCATCAATGATCTTAGTATTAGAGAGAGGAAGGATTCTATCACACCAACATGAGGGCTTACCCTCTGAAGGCAATTTTGAATTGGAAAAGATTTGGATGTCAAGAGTACCTTATAAACCATCTTCACATCATAGATATCATATATGTGGGATTAATCACAACGCGCATACCTAATGTTGATGTTATTTCTCTTTCTCTCTCTCTCAGACACAAATTTAAAATAAAAGTATTAAAGTAGTTCTATGAAATCTCAACATTGTGATATGTCATTGTAACAAAATAACATGGAACCTCTTACATATAATAATGAGAAGCCAAAGATGCCCCACTAGCCATGATGATGAAACCACCAAAGATGTTAGCATTGAAGTGATTATAGTCACTATCTGAAGAGTGAGCTCACATAGATGTCTGTGAGAAAATATGGGAAAAGTGGTATCCCTCAAAATTTATGGTTAAGAAAAATGAGTTTGTTCTCCTTGTTCTTCTAAACAATAGTTGAGTCCTTTCCACACACATGAGTGCTAGAACAATATGTCTTGCTCATTGACATCTCAGAGATATTCGGTCATGGTTGCGATAATTATATTGACTCAATAAAACCATTTTGAAACCGGTTCAACTTTTCCTCTTTTTTATGATTTAGAGATTAAGAGTCATTGGAAAACCCATAAGAGGAGTAGTTCCCCATCTAGGAGCTAATTTAACATATTCCAAATTAAGTGACTTTAAGGATATTCCTATGTTGATTGATATTAGCTCATTTTATTGTAATAAACCTATACCTCTACTATAACTTGATCTTTGGACCATATAAGAGGTTCAACTCTAAATGTTTCTTTAAAAGTTGAAATGATCCATGCATACCTTCTTAACCCTTTCAATAATAAGGAAATAAGATCGAATGTCTTAGATGAAGCTTTGTGTGAGGTATATAACAACTTCCATTTTAAATAATAATCACTAAATTATTATTATTATTATCATTATCCACATAATGCATTTTCTTGGGAAACCCACCAAGTACTTCCCCTCAATTTGAGGATGGTACCTGAGGTAAACTAGATTATTTAGGGCCAAGACCAAGTTATCAATCAACAATTAGCTCACAAAGAGAGATTTAAAGTTAGGAAAGGAAGCATAACAACTTTCCTCTCCGCTACTTGAACTGCACTAAATTGACAAATAATATTATATTACTCCTTTAACTATCAATATAAAGAAAATATATACAAGTCAATTAAAAAACGCTACATAGTCCAGAGGGTTAGCTCAATTGGTCGAGTTCCTGTCGCTAAAGCACCTCGCTAATGGGAGGTCACAGGGTCAATTCTCCTCGATGCCCTTGGGGTTACGCTATGCTAATCAACATGTGAGATGTGATCCCTTTAAGTGAATTTGCCCAACAAAAAAAAAACAAACAAACAAAAAACAAACACTACATTATACACTTGTGATAAGTATAACATCCAAAACCCTAAAAGTCCATAATCATATAAAGCATAATATAAAATTATTATTAAAAAACTTAACTAAGTAAAAATAAATAAATACTAAACTTATATAAAAATAAGAACCAATACACCAACCTAAAGTGAGCTAAAGCTAAATGGCAAAACTTGATGAATAAATTTAAATACTCATAACTCTATCAAATATAATTTCTAAATTACCATAAACACCAAAAATGTAAATACTCAAACCCTTCACCAAGTAAAAATAAGCCTCACAAAATATAAATGAGATAATAATAATAATAAGGGGGAGTGGCTACTTGTGATAGCTTTCACCATGCTCTCTATGAAATTGAACAAACAAATCCATATATTGATTTCATTCTGGATTTGAGATTCCATCCAGGATTCTAGCATGATTAGATTCTGCCATGATGGATAAAAAGAAAATTCTCAACCAATTTGATCCACTCACCTATTCATCTCTTTCTAAATTTGACTTTCTAGCAGGAACCATGATCAAATTCTACCATAGTTAATAAAATAAAATAAAAAAATAGATTCTACCATAGTTAAGAAAATAAAATAAAAAAATTGTAGTCATACTGGAGAGACTTAGACCATAGAATTTTTATTCCCAATTCAGGTATCTTGTCCCATATATTTTGTATTAAAAATTGTGCATAACGAAATAAAATTTGATAGAAGCCAATTAACATGGGGAAGAAAGGTTATTCCAGACTTTATCCACGTGATTATGTGGGGGAATGTAGGGTAAATGAGTTGACTTTGTTTTATTATAATGAATAGTATAACTTCTTCTTTATTGACCAAATAATGTCCACATGACTCATTCTAACCTTACAATACTACCCTCGAGGTGTTACAAAATTGTAGAATATTGTGCACACCTAGCTAACACTGCATTGGTAAAGATAAAAGGGAATGTTAAAGGGTGAGCATGTTGCCCTTAGAGGATGAGGATGAGGTGGAAGTTGTCACTATGCTAGGTGACACAAGAGTATTCAGGTGGGCCCAATGATAGATAAATTGATGCATGGTTTGGAAGTTGTCTGGATGCAACCCTTTCTATGTATCACATTAAGCAAACATGTCTGGATCTGTAGTCCTCACCTAAATCCCCTTGATTCTTCTTGAATTGCAATTTTAATTCTCTTTTATGATAGTGATTTTTATTAAATAAAGCATTTATTAATTTAAATTAAAGTTTAATTGACCAATTTAATTGGTTGGTCAAATAGAGTGGTGATATTCTTTGTATTTCTTTATTTTTTATAATGTTTTTTAAATAAAATGATGTATTATTCTTTTTTGGGAAAAGGGATCATTATCATCCCATTTAAATAATAGATAAAGTTTTTAATCACTATTATTAATAATTTTCCACCTCAATGTTCGCTGATAGCATTAAAAAATTAAAGAAAGTTTTTATAAATTTTCACAAAATATAATTAATATAATATTAAAAATTTAAATTTTTTAATAATTTTTTACAAATATAATTAATTATTATCAAGATTTTGGCTTACTAATAAAGTTGGGTTGTGTTAAAATTATTTATTATAATTTCAATTTTTGGTTTTTTTCCACATGAATGAAATCATTTACACCCCGAGAGAGGGACACATTTAATATATACAAATATCTATAAAACATTACTGTAAAATAAATTGTGAAATGAATAATTTTAAAAATATTGAACTTATTTAAAAATTAATAATAATTAATTAGTTTAATCTATATTAAATTTAGTTTTAGGTTTAGGAGGAATCAAATTTCTTGAGGTTCAAATTTTTATTTTATTTTATTTTATTTTTTATATTGACTTCATCTAAATTACCTATAATGTTATGATCTTCAACAAGTTAAAAAAGATCCTTTAACATCATCATTTCTTCTTTATTGTGCTCATAGGCGTTCTCTAGTCTATTATGGAAGAGATTTTGTCCTATCATGTCCTATCTTGTCTTGTCTTGTTTGTTATGTAAGCAAAAATAATAAAATATTAAAAATTAAATTAAAATAACCATATGTTAAAAAAATAACGTATTGACCCATGGTATTCACCTATGGTATTTATGTGGAATATAGCCTATTAAAGGGGGAAAGCCTCTTTGAATGGGGAAAGACTAGCCTAGATTCATCTTAACTCCAAAACTACGAAGTGCTAAGAGGGATCAAATCTCTTTTCACTCTATAAGAGGTTTGCACCTTAAGATATTTGATCCCTCTCAACGCTTGGTAGATCTAGAGTTAAGATGGATCTCAGTTAATAAGAAAATAAATCAAGCTCACCAATGCCTACATATCCTTGGGAATATCTTGAGTATCATCACAATGAACTAGATGTAACAACTTTGTATTTTGAAGATTTTTTGATAATATAAATGCCTTTAATTAAAAAAAATAAAATAAAATAATCCATGAGGGTCTGAGGGGTGATTCTTACATCCCATAGAACCCAATCGTCATTATCATTCCAAATCCCACATCAATAGTCAAACAAAGTTACCTATGCTTTGGTGGTGGATGACCTCTTCCACATAGTAATAATATAGAGAATCAACATCCTCCTCTATCTCTTTTTCTAAACAATAGTCTATTCATAGTTTACTCCATTTAACCTTGGATATTAAGAGAGCTAAGCCTTAATTCAATAACACTATTTATATTCCATCTTCTAAAACAATTCTCCTTGTACATTTTTTTCCCTAAATTTAATTATCAATATTAATACACTCTTCATGTTTTATATAAATTCAAGACTATATTTTACTTTTTACATTTAATTTTATAATATAAAAACAATTATATATTCTTAATTCATTAATCTATTTTTTTTTATAATAATTTATTAAATAATGATAAATTATTATTTTAATTTATATTTTAAAACCCTAACCTTTTTCTATTAATAAATTCTAAATTCAAATCAATCAAAAACCAAAATTAAATACAAATCTTATTAAAAAAAATTCACATAATAAACATCCTTCATAAATATAACTCCACCATTAAACAAATCTATATCATTTTCAAAATACATTAATCATATCTACCTCCAAAATTCAGTTTCTATTTAAGTATAATATGAGATTATTACATGATCAACACACAATCAAAACGTGATGATGACCTAAATTCCCTAAACATTCATATTCCCTCGATTATAAGTCGCAACTTTCAAAAATTTAAAAACAATCCTTAGAAATTTCCATAAATTTAAATTTAAGACAAATGAAGTCCGTCTTATATAAATTCAAGACAAAAACGAGAAGTTCGTATTAGGTAAACGCCATAGTCTAACGAGAACACAACAATTTTGGTTAGAAAATAATGGAAAGTCAAAAAACGATTTAAATATTCTTATAATTAGATTTAATTTTTTTTACAACAAATTTGTTTAAAAGTTAATGAAAATTTAAAAAACGATTTAAATACTTTTATAATTAAAATTTTAAATTATTTTTACTATAATTGAAATTCAAAAACTATGTAAATATTCTTATAATTAGATTTTATAAATTAATTTTACCATTCTGGTGAGAATTTCCCCATCCCCACAAAATTGTAGCCTATAGACAAAGCCTATGTAAACAACCCTTGAGTATATTTCTAATAATCACTTCTTATTTTATGTTTTAAAGAAATAATAAATTTTATTTTAGTGTTGCTAAATTAATATAGTCAGGGGTTTTAATAATCACTTTTTAATCTCGGATCCGGGTGATTGTATTGCTTTAAATGGCATTCATGCACCGTTAATTCGCATGATGTCGCCACCTGCTCTGCAGCGTGGAGCCCCAGACTCAGAACGGAGGCGGGAGGAATGTTTTAATGGGTATGGGACGGCGCAGGACAGTGCCATTAATGGCGGCCGAAGCCCAACGCAGTCTGCGGAGCATTATTTACAGGCAGCTACTCAGTGATTTTTCCATTATGCATTTGGTCGAGGATTACTCTGTTCGATTTGTTCTGCGATTTGTGGGTGAGGCCGAGAGGGAGCCCCGCCTCAAAGGGGAAATTCGAGCTGGTTCTGGCTCGAATTGGCAGCCCTTCCACTCGTCCTGCGTTCTTCGCTCCGGAATTCCTTCAACGGCTTGGGGTAAGTGCTCCATTCGCTGTCATTTCAGTTATACAGGCTCTGTCTCTCGGTTTCGTGTTTCCATTGTCTTCTGTTCTATTTCTCGTTTCGGTTCGGGGCCCTCGGATGCTCTGAGGCACAATTCCGGCTTCCGCACTGTTTCGGTTAAGGTTACAGTCATTGTCTGCACCATGAAGCGACCCGGGAAGCGTTCTCTCTCTGGGGAAAGACCTGGCAGCAGTAAACGACCCTCTGCTCGCCCTCAGTCCACTCCTCTGCTCACCACCATTAACCTCACTTCTTCCCCTGAGGATCCTCCTGCTAGTAACCCCACTCGCCATCCGATTCCCAACAGTGCATTCCAATCCACCCATTTTAAATTTCAAAGCAATCTGAACCGCCCTCTGATATCAGCCCAGATAACCATCCTAATGACAGAGGAAATCAACCAGGTGCCTCCTATCTCATGCATTGACCCCAATTCCTCTAATAGCAGTGAGCGTTCCTCTGCCCAAATTGCCATGGCCGCCAAGAGGGAAGCTGAACCAGTGATTCAGGTCGACTCGCCCTCCCTAATTCCTCCCCTGAGTGACTGCATCAACCTGATTTTGGATCCCGACGCCGGCACCACCGACAGAACCCAGGAGGGCAACGTGTTGAATGAAAAAGACGGGCTCAGCCACGACGACGTGTGTCAGCAGGCCGAGGAGACACAGGGGGAAGAGGACAATTGAACAGGTTGTTCCTGAGCTGGCTCTTTTTGGTTTTTGGGATGCTGCTTCGGAAGCATGGCCCAGTTTTGAGCTCCTTCTTGCCGCGGCGTATGTTACGGTCTTGGTCCAGGGTTACTAGTTCTGGTTATATGCTTAGTTTCAGTACTCTCTCTCTCTGTATCTTTGTAATGCCAATGTATTTGGCAGTTTGTTTTGGTAATTTGGCTGTCAGTTTTGATGAGATCCCAACCCTTCTGTAATGGGGAAATTTTGTAACATATCTGAAGTGCAGGCTCCTGCAGCTGCCCCCTCTTGTAATTTTATTACATTTACCAGTTAATAGAAATAGCATAGCTTTTACCGAGAAAAAAATAATAATCACTTTTTAAAAAAGAAATAAATTTTTAAAAAAGAAATAATAAATTTATTTCCATTAACAAATGTCTGCATGTGATTTACGCGGAAGTTATTCTTTCAAATTTATTTCCGTGTTGCTAAATTATCTTAGTTAAGGTTATTGACCAATAAAGGTTATTTTTTAAAATAAAATAATTATAATTTAATTTTAAAATTGTAATTAATCAAAATCTCATAAATTTGCTTTTATAAAAAAAATCTATTAATAAAAAAACTTGTCCTACCATTAATTAATTTAAATTATTTTTGATACTAAATTAAACATTAAATTGGTCTCCTAAATACTAAAATTTCTCATAAATATATTTTCATTTTTTTTTAAATAAATTTTAACGAAATATAATTAAAGAAAGACTTATAATAGCATTATTTTTTTTAATTAAAAAATGTAATATAATTTAGAGATAAATAACCTTTTTCATTTATTGATACAATTTCAAACAAGATTGTGATTTTTTGTTCTTTAAAATACAGTGTCGAATGCATAAATAGAACTAACACCCTCAAAACCCCGAGACACCTAAATTCTATAGATTAAGTAACTTAAACTCAAGTTTTTAAAAATCTATGCCTGATTTTGGTTAAAATTGACTAAGGAGAAATGCCCTGAAATAGGCCATTTCGTCTATAAGTTAGTCTATGTCATTGAAAAATAAATTTTGTAATGGTATGACACATGTTTCATATCCCCAACTACATGGGTTCAAGTCTTCAGATATATGTTGTAAGCTTGCCCTTTTGACATTATTATGAAATAATTGTTCAACTTAGTGACATAGTGACAAATATATATATATATATATATATATATATAGTATATATATATTATATAATATATAGCAAAAAATTGCACGTGAGAATTGGATCCCTCTCTGCTCATGTTAGATCTGTATTTAAAATGGATCTATGTTGGTAATACCTATATGAAGACAATTTAACAAATTGTATTGATTGCATAATAATTATAATTATCAATAAAACATTTTCAACCTAGCAAATTAAATAAAACTTAAAAAAAATTAATTAATATAATTAACAATTATAATTAGTAATTAACTAGCCTAGATCCACTTAACTCTAGAGCTACTAATCACCTAGAGGAATCAAATCTCTTGATATGTAACATTTTTTAGAGTGAAAAGAGATTTGATCCATGTCGATTTGATAGATCTGTAGTTAAGAGAGATCTAGACTAGTTTATTATTAATTATATTTATAATTATAGTTATAATATAAATAATATATGTTTCTTCTTAGTAATACGCATATGAATTGTGTCGAGAGACACTCTCAACCCAATATAGGATAGATATTGCAATGTAATGTAATGTCCTGTAAATATTTTGACTAGATCAAAAACTAAAAATTAAAAAATAAAGCAATTAATAATTATAATTATCAATAAAATATTTTGACTTGGTCAAATTAAATAATAATAAAATAAAAATAAACAAAACTAATAATTATAATTATAATTAATAATTAAACCGGGCTAGATCCATCTTAACTTTGAATCTACCATGTGCCAAGAGGTATCACATTTCTTGAGATAGAAACCTCTTTTAAAGTGAAAAGATATTTGATCCCTCTCGACGCTTGATAGATCCGGAGGTAAGATGGATCTAGATTGGTACTTATAAAAATCCGAATATAAATGAATATTTAAAAATGAATAAAATATAGATAAAACAAATTAAAATGTAAATGTCTTAGACAATATTTCGATATAAATTATGAAGAAAAGAAGCAATGACTAACTATTTTATTTTTGATGTGCTTATCTACAACGTTGTTTAACTATTCTATTATTTGAAGATTTTTTTTGCTAGAATTCTATAGATTTTTTTTGGGTTAGAGCATGACTTTTTGTTGTTTAAATTGCATTTTTGAATGCATATCTGGATTAAATGCCTTGAAAAATTCCTAGGTCACTTGGATTGTGCAAAGTTCATAGCACAAACTTGCTATTCCAGCGAATCCCTACGATATTTTGAGCAAAATTGCCGAAAAATATGCCCAAGAAACTCCAAAATGTAGAATGGTTAGACTGCGACCTTATCTACATATTGATATGTTTATGTTAGGATAATATTTAGTTGTTGAAAGTAGTTAGGTCATATCATTGTCGACAAGGTCATTGTTCATCTTCTTGATAGATTACGTGCCATTGTTGGCATGCACATACTAATGTGCATGTGACACTATAACTTTGACATGCAAGATGTTAAGGTGTGTGAATGAGAGACCAAGAGTGAACTAGTTGGAAGATGCTAATGTAAAAGATGATTATTTATTTTAATATAGAAAATTATACATCGAATATCCACAACTACATCTAGATTGATGTAAAAATAAAATAAATATATAAAAAAACAGAAAATTAATTACTTTGTGAACTAACTATTTTTTTATTTTTTATTTTATTTTTTCTATGTCACTACATCTAGTACAAATTTATTAGTGTTAATTATAACCATTAAATCGATAAAATACATATCAAAAATAAATATACCAAACAATTAACCTCAAAATCTTTTATAACTAAATAGTAAAACTTTATTATCAACATAATACCCAATAATAATTAGGTAGCCACATTGTATGAACTAAATGGGAAAAGAATGGAATAAAGGAGTAGAAAGAGGTCCATAGAAATTGATTTTGGCCATTGGAAGAATTTTGAAAATTTATGGTTGGAGATATTTTCAAAGGTATTTCAACAAAATCCCTTAAAACCTTATTGTTGTTTGTATCTTTATCTGTGTCCATCTTGGTATTTTGTGGATTTCATCATGTGAGTCACAGTAGAGAAAAAAGAGAAAGAAATGGATACCTAGAGAAAGATGACTTCATTGCCTCCAACATAGAGCACTTCACCTACTCATTGTGATTTTTGGTCAATGTTATGGGTGAACACCTTGGAGTTGAAAAATGTCCTAAAAAGTTGAAAAGGGAATTATGAATGCAATGCAAATTCAATACTACAACAAATTCACATAATTCATTGGAAGTTGTGAGAAAGATGGGTGTCAGGATATATACACAACCCACTAAGTTGGACCTTTAGACAATTTTGTCGAAAGGTTGTGCCACTTTGATGGGACCCTCCAAGTACAAATCACCATCAACATCCCCACCCTAAACCCCAAAGCATGGACAAGATTTTCTAACAATTCCACCCACTCATTTTCTAAACAAAAACTCTCCTTTTGGTTGTGGTGGGGTCATTGTTCTTGAGACGTGTTGCAATTTTTTGGTCTGATTGATTTACTTTTTGGAAACATAAGCTTCACTAAATGCACTTAGAATTGAACGTGACATGTACCACAGGGGTCATGGGGTTGGACCATAACCTTGTGTTCACACTAGCCTTAGGAGCTATAAAGTCTACATAAACAAACTTTGGAAATAAAATCACCAAAGTCCTTTAGGATTTTCAAGTAAATTAATATAAAGTGCACTTAAAATGAAACTTGGCAAGTGTCATTGCTACACCATAATCTTCCAGCGCAATCAAGAGTATAGTCAGGACAATTTGTGGTCAACAAATCTCTAGTCCTATTGGGCTCCCTCACTAGGCATGGGATAACATCAATCCCTTTATAAAGTGTTGTTATAGGGATTTTGATGCAAAACTACCCATATTGCATTCAGAATCAAACTGGTGTGGACCACATCCGTTTATCTTAGTTAAGAGTATTATATTTACAGGGAAGTTCTTTATCCCACTTAACATATCTCATGAAGCATAACATACTGTTAATTTGTTTTATGAGGACCAATAACTTTAAAACCTTTTGAGTGTTTCCAAGTAAAATTTTATACTTGGAAATATAAAAGAATAATGGGATAGTGGGATATATATATATATATATATAGAGAGAAGAGAGAGAGAGAGAGAGAGAAAGAGAGAATACATTCCAAGTCAAAGATTTATTTTATTTTTCATTTAGTATTGAGAATTGAGAATTGTGGACTTTTGACTTAAAAAAAACCACTTTCATATAAATGAGATATAAAATATTTATAATAGTTAGAATTATAATGTTTTAATTTAGTGACGAGCACAATTATTCAACTACAATGATGTAGTTTGATTGAATCATTTTAAAACAGACAATATTATGTTAATTTTTCACGACATATTATTTTAGGGATAAAATTAAATATGAATTAACATAAAATTAAATATGGCGAGTATAATTACTAAATAAAAATACTATATAACTGCTAAATCGAAACACTCAAGCACAATTAAGAGTACGATTGTTAGATCATGATTTTCAAACCATTTAATTTATTCTAAATCATATAACATAACCCTAATATCTTATAATAGGTTGCTTAGCTCAACCAAGCCACCTTCGGAAACATAACACAACGTCAATTTCTCGAGACATGTCACTTTAGGCCTTTTAGTAAAAATATGTAGAATGAGTTTGTTTAGCATAATTAACTTACCTCATAATTAAACTTTGAAAATATAATTTCGAGACCACACTAGAATGTTGACCTACCATAGGAAGCCTACAATTTTTAGACCACAATAATCATGCAAAATGCACTCATCATCTTCCCTCATAATAAAACTTTCTAAATACAATTATCAGATATTGACATAAAGTTAGCCTATCTTGGGAACTAGTGTAACTTACGTGGCAAGTACAATTCATAAACCACAATAAAATAAAATGACACTGACATAAGATTTTTAAATACAATGTAGGTTAAAGTTATCCAAAATAAATAATGTAAGATAAAGTTGATCGAAAACAAAATAGTTTTTGTGAGAATCAAAGTTGATCCAAAACTAAATAGTTTTTCTGAGAATCTATGTGTTGGTATAGAGGAGATGTGTAATGTCCACGCATAACATTGATGTGATATTAGAAATAAATTGATGCAATATAATATTTTAAAACCAAATTAGTACTCAAATATGAATGGGTAATCTCAATGCTTATACATACATACATATAACATTATTTCTACATCTAGAGAAATTGATTATTGACCCAGGTCATTAAGGAGAGGTTCAATTATCAAATCCAACTCCCTACAACCATACTAATTTTACATATCCCTTTATTATGGAGTAAGATGAGATGCTGATCTAATTCTATTATGTAATATCCATTAGCATCATTAGATGTTAAACTAATATTGGGTGAAGAAATATCCTCCCCTAGTCCCCTTCTCTGACCATCTCTATCTCTACCCCAATCGCTTATAACTAAGAATCATTATATTTTTCTACATTTGAGATGCAATGTTATTGTCTCTCAAGCTAATTGTGACAACCTACAAGTCACATTTATTAATGCACTTGTATCTTGAACTTGGATCGAAACTTCTACATAATGAAACACCTCTTATTCGACCAAGTGTTAATAATTTATCATAGAATAACACTTAACTACTTTAGCTAAAAACCCACCTAATAAAAATACAAAACCTCTTAATATAATAAAATAACACTAGTATGAGCTAAAACATACCCACTTCTTAATAATATGGGAGCTATCCATATATTACCCATTTGTTGGTACATTACAAGGGTGCAAAGAGGTATGGACACACAGGAGGTCGTTTAACTTTTAAATTGGTTAATATGTATATTAAATAATTTTAATTTTATTCTAATTGAAGTGGATAACGTATGTGTTAAATTTCAAATTGTTGTAGTTTATTTTAGGAACTTGTCTTGTTACATTTTTTGGTTGAATTTGGTGGAATCACAAGTTTGAACTCTGAATTCTCTATTATTAGGTGCCCCAAATATTTCAAGACAATGAATTCAAAAATACATGTTAAATAACAAAAAAATCAAAATCTAACAAAAAAAAAATTGTTTCATTAAATTATAACCCAAAACCCCAAAAAGTATAACAATTATATGACACCTTTAAAGTTCACACTAAAATAAATTAGAGCAATTATATGACACCTTTAAAGTCCACACTAAAATAAATTAGAAAAAAATGAACACTTCACTGTAAAGCATTAAATGTTATATATGCTTTAATTGAATAATATATGAGTTCAAAATTTACAATTCATATTAAAAATGAATGGAAAGAAAATAAACACTTAACTATAAAGCATTAAATGCTATACATGCTCTAAAATATATCAAGGTACACCAAAGCATGTAAAATATTAAATGCAATCCTATTAAATGCAATCCACTCAAATACACAGAACATTTAATGCATAAACACTTACACATTCAAAGCGAATATTTAATATTCTATAGCTAGATGCTTATTATTTTTTGTGAAAATCTATATTAAAATTTTTGAGATCTTTTAAAAATATCTATATTGAGCTAAAAATAAAAATGATTTATACTTTTATTCATATTAAAGGGTTTTGATTTTTTTTGAAATTTCACTTTTTAAAAGAAGCTCTGGAAAATGCACTGTATAGATGTGAACTAGTGCACTGAAAATAGATGTGAACTAGATGTGATGAGTCAATTTGTATTGATAGATAGCGAGAAAATGCAATGTATAGATGTGAACTAGATGTGATGAGTCACTCTATATTCGCAGATAGCACCAGAAAATGCAATGTATAGATGTAAACTAGATGTGATGAGTCTGCATTCGTAGATAGCACCAGAAAATGCAATGTATAGATGTGAACTAGATGTGATGAGTCAATATGCATTAGTAGATAGCACCAGAAAATGCAATGTATAGATGTGAACTAGATGTGACTAATCAATCTGCATAACACCAGAAAATACAATAAAGCATGTAAAATATTAAATGCAATGCACTCAAATACGTAGAACATTTATGCATAAACACTTACACATTCAAAGCGAATATTTAATATTCTATAGCTAGATGCTTATTATTTTTTGTGAAAATCTATATTAAAATTTTTGAGATCTTTTAAAAATATCTATATTGAGCTAAAAATAAAAATGATTTATAATTTTATTCATATTAAAAGGGTTTGATTTTTTTTTGAAATTTCACTTTTTAGAAAAAGCCTTGGAAAATGCAATATATAGAGGTGAACTAGTGTACTGAAAATAGATGTGAAATAGATGTGATGAGTCAATTTGGGATAGCGAGAAAATGCAATGTATAGATGTGATGAGTCACTCCATATTCGTAGATAGCACCAAAAAATGCAATTTATTGATGTGAACTAGATGTGATGAGTCTGCTTTCATAGATAGCACCAGAAAATGCAATGTATAGATGTGAACTAGATGTGATGAGTCAATCTGCATTAGTAGATAGCACCAGAAAATGCAATATATAGATGTGACTAATAAATCTGCATAACACCAGAAAATACAATAAAGCATGTAAAATATTAAATGCAATGCACTCAAATACGCAGAACATTTATGCATAAACACTTACACATTCAAAGCGAATATTTAATATTCTATAGCTAGATGCTTATTATTTTTTGTGAAAATCTATATTAAAATTTTTGAGATCTTTAAAAAATATCTATATTGAGCTAAAAATAAAAATGATTTATAATTTTATTCATATTAAAAGTTTTGATTTTTTTTTGAAATTTCACTTTTTAGAAAAAGCCTTGGAAAAATGCAATATATAGATGTGAACTAGATGTGATGAGTCAATTTGTGTTGATAGATAGCGAGAAAATGCAATGTGTAGCTGTGAACTAGATGTGATGAGTCACTCTGTATTTGTAGATAGCACCAGAAAATGCAATGTATAGATGTGAACTAGATGTGATGAGTCACTCTGGATTCGCAGATAGCACCAGAAAATGCAATATATAGATGTGAACTAGATGTAACGAATCAATCTGCATAACACCAGAAAATACAATATATAAATGTAAACTAGATGTGATGACTCAGTCTGCATTAGTAAATAGCAGTCAGTGATAACTGTATTGGCAGATAACAAATAATAGCCAGCGAGTCATAGCTGTCCACTGCTAATTTAACAACTAGATTATGTTAAGTTTTCACACGGTATAAAACCAGATATATTAAGCAGAAGACTATGTGCTATTAAATTTAATAAAAAATGATGTTCGAATAAACTTTATTACCGGGCTGATTATCCCACGCACGCCCTGTAATAGAGAGTTCCGATTAAGACGAGTGAAGCACAAAATGACAGGCAAGAATGGAAGGAGGGGGGCCCAGATACTCAAAATTGCTTTATGTTTCCCCAACGTTATCGGGGACAGCAAAAATCGAAATTTGATTCCACACACGCCAGATATCAGTTCTTGCCTTTTAATCCGCGGTAAATTTAACTGACAGTCTGCCGGAATTACATGGGCCAACAGCGCTGCCTGCCGCACGGTAGACATGCAGATTCTGCATTGACGCATTTATTAATCCAGACGGAAAATTGGAGATAACGGAAATAAAAATAATTAAAAAAAAGGGAGGATAAGTTTTTAATTTCCTGCCGGCAAATGATGGAAGTCGGTCAGGTCAGTCCAGTCCCGGCTGGCCGGCCGGCAGTCCGTCAGTTCGGCTCCCAAGGCGCCGTCGTCTAACGGCGCCGGCATCCAACAACGACGTTATACGGGCGAACATTAAATGCCAGCCGCCTTGCCTTACAGAACGCTGCCCGGCCGGCCTGCAGGGCGTTCACGCCCAAATTTCGCGCCGGATTTTGCCACAAAACCGGCCGAGATACTCGGTCGCCGGCAGGGAACGTATGGCTGATTAACTCAACTCTACGTGTTGACTTGGTCTCTGAGTTAAGAGTTCAACTGCGGTTAAGAGCACAGGAGCTGGTTTTAATAGCAGGCGGGGGGGTGCTTTCTTCTCTCTTCTTCTTGATCTTCTATTCCCTTATCTTTTTGTCGTGGGAGTTAGAAAGAGGAAAGTTGAATTGTTGGGTCGGTTCTCAGGAATTTTCTAGGTGAACAGGTTGCGGTGGTGGTGGTGGTCGGGATTGTGGTGGTGGTGGGGGTCGTGGGTTCGAATTTGAGGAGGCACGTACGTGGTCTCATCCCGAAGAGTTTGGGGGGTTTTTCGTTGTGGAGTCGTGGAGGACGTGAAGTAGTGGGCGGCTTTGCTTGGTTTGGTTGGTTTTGCTTTTGGAGAGCAAGCGTTTCGCCAGTTTTATCTCAGATTTTGGCGCATTCTTGCCCCGAAATCCCAATTTCTATTCATCCAGACATAGATGGGTTAGTTCTCGACTTGAGCATTAGCAAAATTTGTGGTCTTCAATTTTGGGAGAAAAACCAGTCTGCAGCAGTGAATGGCTTATACGGACAATTTCAGGTCACCCATGGTTAATTTCGTTGGGGGAGAACAGCAGCATATGGGTGAGTGTTTTGGGAGATCACTTGGTTTTGCTGTCTTTTAATTGCTCTTCTGCTGCTTCGAATCCCAACACACCCACTTGAGCTCTGGAGTTCTATCGAGTATCCAGACGATGTTCTCTAGTTTTCTCAAGTACCCAGATGATGTTTTCCAGTTTTATGAAGTAGTGACAAGATTTGTTAAATACCCAAATGGTCCATGGGGTTTCGGGTATAGTAAATCTAAGAACGATTGTGTTTTGTTTCTTCTTGTTGATCATGGCAGGATTCGATGCAGGTAACGATGCAGATCTTTATGAAGAGCTGTGGCATGCCTGTGCTGGTCCTCTGGTCACAGTCCCCCGCGTTGGGGAACGAGTGTTCTACTTTCCCCAGGGGCACATGGAACAGGTATCTCTAGGCTACTGCTTGAAGGGTTTATCTTGATGGATGGCTTCTTTTTATAGTTTTGCCAGTGTATTGAGTGATTTTGGGGGTGGGTAGCCGTCTTAAAATCCAAACATTCTAAGATTTAGAGTGGTTGGTTGAATTTGCAGGTTGAAGCATCAACAAACCAGGGTGCTGATCAACAAATGCCCTTGTACAATCTAATGCCCAGGATCCTTTGTCGCGTCATCAATCTTCAGTTGAAGGTATGCTGATCTATGTTTTCACGCAGTCTTATTCTGCCACTAGTAAATACGGCCTATACGGCCTATATATGTATTTATAGTAACAAAAACCAGAAAAATTCCTCGAGGGGTTGCTATAATAGCTTTGAGGGTGTTCGCCTTTTGAGCTTATGGCTTTATTTGGTGTTTATGGCAGGCCGAACAAGAGACAGACGAAGTGTATGCGCAGATTACTCTGCTTCCAGAAGCTGAGGTAGGATTTTTGATTACTGTGGTTGAAAATACATCGAATAACTAGATCTCGGGTGTAGTTTCATTGTTTGAGGAGCAACGTTGAGCCTGATGATCTGTGTTTGATGGCAGCAAAATGAGCCGTGCAGTGATGCGGGTCCTGCTCCTCTGCCAAAAACGAAAAAGAATGTGCATTCGTTCTGCAAGACTCTTACTGCTTCAGATACAAGCACTCACGGCGGCTTCTCCGTTCTCAGGAGGCATGCTGATGAGTGTCTTCCACCTCTGGTTTGTTGTTCTTGCTTGAGCCACTACTCCATAATTTTCAATGAGGGTTTTTAGAAAATAGTGTTTATTTTACTCGTGTTTTCTTTTTATATGCAGGACATGTCCCAGCAGCCCCCAACGCAGGAGTTGGTAGCCAAAGATCTTCATGGAACAGAATGGCGCTTCCGACATATCTTTCGAGGTGGGTACGACTTTGTTGGCCGTTTGGTTTTCATTTATGTGTGTTTTTGAGTTTCGTAAGAGTCGTGAGGGTTTGCAGGGTTTTAATGCAACATCCATCCCTCCCTTTTGAGGGTTTGTTGAGTTTGAGGTTTTTTGATGTTAATTTGTGGAACCTCGATTTGGCGCTCTCTCTTCGGCTCTCTCCAACATTCATGGAGACGATAGGCTACTAATGATAGGTGTTGGAAATGGCAGGTCAGCCGAGAAGGCACTTGTTAACAACAGGCTGGAGTGTCTTTGTTAGCGCAAAAAGACTAGTTGCAGGCGATGCATTTATTTTTCTGAGGTTGGTTATATAACCAATAATATCTTTGATACTCTTTATGCTAACAAATGTAAATTGATTTTCGATCTCACTTTGAATGCTATAAATGAACTAACACCTGTACTTGATGATTTCAGGGGTGAAAATTCAGAATTGCGGGTGGGGGTGAGGCGAGTTATGAGACAGCAAAGTAATATGCCATCATCAGTCATATCTAGTCACAGCATGCATTTAGGTGTCATTGCTACTGCATCTCATGCGGTTACAACTCGGACCATGTTTACTGTTTATTATAAACCAAGGTAGAGTATGTGGTTAAGGTTAAGACTGTTCGTTGCTGTAGATGCTGTTATTTCCTGTCTTATTATGCCCATTGTTCTATGGCAAAACAATCATTCCATACTTTTGCACTTAAGTCTTTGTTGTGCAATACCTGCTGTTATTTCTGCTGGTCTTTGTATTATTTTTATTGTTCGATTACAAAACAGTCGTAATCTACACTCTTGTACGAACTTGTCTGTTCATGCAGTTACTATCTTACTTGTATGCTACAATCTCCTATGTAAAGAACAATAGATTTCACCTCCCCCGTTGACCACCATGTGTATGTTTAAAAGAGAGGCATGTATTGTATTAAGCTGCTTTATTTTCAGGTCCTGATATGTTTGCTCTTCATGTAATGAATGCAGGACAAGCCAATCAGAGTTCATTATTCCTTATGATAAATATATGGAGGCTGTGAATAGCAACCTTTCAGTTGGAATGAGGTTTAAGATGAGGTTCGAGGGTGAGGAGGCCCCAGAAAGGAGGTATTACTATGTTTACAGTAGTACAAGGACTGCTAGTAGTCTAGTCCGATGAAAACCTAGAAGACTTGAACACTGACCTTGCTAGTTTAGCCTAAGAACAACTAGTAGCCTGGAGAAAATGCCCAAATATTGACCTTGCAACCTTCTTGTGTTTTGCAGGTTTACTGGAACTATAATTGGAATAGGTGATGTTGATCCTTCCAGATGGCCATCTTCAAAGTGGAGATCTCTGAAGGTACTTTTTCATGGCGTCTTTTTGTTTTTTTAATGGATATAGAAAACATATTATAGTTTTGGCAGATATGGCAAATACCAAGCACCATGCAGTAAGCCAACCCTTTGGTCAATGGTTGGTTTATTGCCTTTCAATCTTGTCCGTTGGATGGAAATAATATATTATCCAATGGACAGGATGAAAAAGTAGACTGTAGACTGGATGAATAACTTACTCCATGGTGCTTAATATTTACTTAGTAGTTTCTGGCACTTATTTACTGCATGGTGCTTAATGTTTACTTTGTGGTGTTTTTTTGGCACTAATCGTCTTGTCAATCGCAGGTGCAATGGGATGAAACCTGTGCAATTCCACGACCAGATAGAGTTTCTCCTTGGGAAATAGAGCCGTTTGTGGCACCTCCTGCCCTAAACCCTCAGCCAGTACCTAGGAACAAGAGACCTCGAACAAATGGGTTGCCTACATCCACAGACATGCTAGGTATACATTTGTATTGATTTTGTGATATTTTAGTTTATATTGATGAATGCACTGCACAACTATATCTCATGCCTGGTTGCTTCGTAGGTTCATGTAGAACCTCAGTTGACTCCACCAGTGTGCTCCGGTATCCGCGGACACTGCAAGGTCAAGACATGAAGACGGGCGGAGACATTGAGGTGGAAAGCATTCAAAAGCCTATCTTGTGGGGAGCAAAACTTAACGATGCTAAACTAGACTGTGGCGGTCTAGCCTCTCAAAAGTTACCACCAGGGTCCGAAAATTGGATGGTGATCCATAGGCTTGAACCCGCATTTTCAGATTCCTTTGGTGGTCTCCAAGGACATGGTGAAGGATCTCTAAGTCAGAATGCTGAAAATACTCGTCATGTTAATCTTCCCATGAAGATGTTTCAGGATCACGAGACTGGAGCATTGGATGCATCGACAATAAAACTACAGTTATCAAATGCATGGCCAATTCCTTTTTCCAGCAGCATGATGAATGAGTCAGATCTAAAACTTTCTGTTACTTCTCCCATGTCAACCCAGAGGCACTGTGGATCTCTAAGACATGTTGGGATGAATGGCTCTCCACGCTGTTCAAACCTTGCAGTGGGAGAGTCTCCTGGAAGCTGGTTTATGTCTTATGTACCTCCTGAGATAGAGGGTTCAGAAGAACCAACCTCAGGGAATGGAATTACGGTTGGAAAAATACAGTCCAGCAATCTGACAGATACATCACAATCTGGCACCCCTACTTGGGAATTGCCAAAAGATAAGAGAGTAGATTCTGTCAGTAATTACAAGTTGTTCGGTTTTCATTTAATTGATAATATTACACCAGATGAAGTGACCCCAGGGACAAGCATAGCGTCTGTTGCCGTGGAGGATTTGCAGTTGTGTAATGCCCTGAGATCAAAGGAGGTTCATATTGCTGAGCCTGACCAGGTTTCAGATCCACCAAAGGCAATCAAATATGAGCCACCTGCAGTAAGCTGTGATCAGGAGAAACCTTTGCAAAAGTTATCAAAAGAAACTCAAGTCAAACAGCACGGCAACCCCACCAGGAGCTGTACTAAGGTATTTCTATGTTTGCACATGTAGATTGCTAGTCCTTAACTAGTTGGATCCATTGGAATTCTATTTAGCCAGACATACCTGATTGCTTGACACCACTTGTATTTTCACGCAGGTGCATAAGCAGGGGATAGCTCTTGGAAGGGCTGTTGACCTTACTAAGTTTGAAGGTTACGAGGAATTAATTTGTGAGCTTGAACGCATGTTCAACATTGAAGGAGAACTACGGAATCCTAGCAAAGGTTGGCAGGTTGTGTACACGGATAATGAAGGAGATATGATGCTTGTTGGTGATGATCCATGGCAGTGAGTATTACAATAAAATCTGGTTTTTTGTGTTTTATCTTTGATTAGTTGATAATGTTTAATTGTTATTTGGTATGATGAGTGGTTTCTCATTTTCTAATGGAGGTTCTCTTGTATCAAAACAGGGAGTTCTGTAGCATTGTGCGTAAGATTTTCATCTATACTCGAGAAGAGGTTGAGAAGATGACTCCTCAAAAGCATGCCAAACTGCAAGGATGTTCAGATGAGCAACCAACAACCAGAGAAACATCGAAGCATTCTCTCTCCGAGCTTCAGGAATCAACTTTACCTGCAGCCAGTGTAGATGCTTGAAACTGTCGGCAGATTATCTTCAAGTTTTGCTATACTTGATTGATGATTTCCATGGAGTATGAAGGGCATGATTTAACTAGCTTTTCGTCAGTGGCACTGACAGGACAATTAAAAGGCGTTTGTAAGAATGTATGTGGTGTGCTTGCCTGATCTTGACACACTTGGCATAAATGAGATTTTTTTTCCCAAGTGTTTCAGTCTGGTCATCTTCAAGGAATGTTGTAGTACTGGCTAATCTGGTGCAAATAGTTTGTTGTGATAATGGTTATGCATGACTTTAAATAGAGGAATGTGTTCCAATACCAATTTTGGAGCTCACATTAGCAGCAATACCAACACTTATGATACTGATGTAGATGTTAGGAAAGCCTGTAATTTTTGAGAAAAATCCTTGAGCGTAGACAGAAGATAATTGGGAAAGCATTGTACTTCTGTGTCGCTCTGAAATATACAGGCTTGGATGCTAAATGCCAGTCATTTTAAAGCAAGCAAGGGAACCTTAAAATGTTTCATCTGTAACAAGTTAAAACAGGCCAGTGTAAAATACCGCCATCTATTTTCTCTATAGTAGTTGCCATTTCTATTTACCTCAAGGTAACATTGTTCCCTTGTGCCAAGTATGTGAGATAGGTGAGCATTTCAGCAAATTTAATGGTCAATGCTAACCGTCTGACACCAGAGGTTCTTGATTACGAGTGGTTGTATTATCCTCTCTATTTGTAAATAATGACGTGTCTAAATGCAATTGTGCTATCCTTTCCTACAATTTTCGAGAACAGAATGGACTTTAACACCACATATTTCTACTCGCACAAGTCTTTTTTGTCAAGAGCGTGTTTTCAAGTATTCGTTTCATGCATGTCTATTTTGCACACTAAGTCTTATGTTTCAGGAGTGCGTTATCAAGTATTTGGTTGCATGTGTACACAACGGTTTAATTTTTGCAACATACATAAATTGTTCTTTTGCTTGTGGCAGCGCGTCAGATGTTTCTTGTTAAGTGACTTGAACATATTTTTATAGATGGTTCCTTTATCACCGAGATTTTGGTTTTTGTAGTTCATATTCACTGTGGTGGCGGAGGAAGTACAGGGATTTTGTAATAAAATACATGCTGAGCTTCTGAATGCTTTAGCTGCCACTTAGAATGATGGTCTTCAGATTTATAGTGGTGATAAATTGTATAGAGACTATTAAACTTAAAAGTAAATCCTATTTGAGCTTAAAAGATGCACTGAGTAAATTTCACTGGTTCAGATCATTCACCTTTAAAATCACTTAAACTGAAGTGGGGGCATTGCCAACTTCTTCGCATTTTCTCAAATAGATGCAAAATAAAAAGAGAAACTTGGAGAATGGCCAACTTCTTAAAATGTTGCAGTGCAGGCTGTGTGGATGATCAAAGGCTTCAAGCTACATTTAATTACGATTTTTTTCAAATAACGGTATAATTCTCTCCATATGTAAATGGAATTGGTGCGATCTTGCAAACCATATGATTCTACGTCCAGTTGTTTTTTGCGTCTGAAGTCCTATTTGTGTGTTTTTCCAGGTATTTGGTTTGCCTATAGGGTACTCAGCGGTTTAGTTTTTGCGACATTTAGAAATTGTTCCGTGCTCCGCAGCTTTTGGAATGTTCCTTGTGAATCAGGACTAGAACTTATTTTAATAATTGGTCCATCTTTACTGCGGTTCTGGTTTCTGCAATGTCGAGTATGAGATCAGTTGTTCATATTCACTACATGCTTCAGTAGCAACTACGGATTTTATTGGAATGCTTGTTGAGTTTTTAATGTTTTGATGGTCTTTATATATAGTGATAAATTCCTTGGAGATCACGGAACTTGCTCTCAAGAGATGCACTGAACAATTCTTTTGCCTTTTAAAATCATGCAAGTAATATGGGGACGTTACCAACTTTTTAACATCGACACAAATACGGAGAATACCGACTGTCTGCAAGGTGCCTCTGCGGGCTGTGGATAGTAGCTGCATTCAATGATTGGTATAGTGTTTTGTAGCATGCATAACTGGTTAGCCGTGTGAAGCCATTTCAAATGTCTTGTGAAGGAGATAACAGGAAAATAAAATCTCATTTACGAAGGCTCAAATACGGAGAATACCGACTGTCTGTAAGGTGCCTCTGCGGGCTGTGGATAGTAGCTGCATTCAATGATTGGTATAGTGTTTTGTAGCATGCATAACTGGTTAGCCGTGTGAAGCCATTTCAAATGTCTTTGTGAAGGAGATAACAGGAAAATAAAATCTCATTTACGAAGGCTTAAATTTTGCTCACATCTTTAAAGTTGAGGCCATGAACACTATTACTTGATCATATTGCAAAAAATGGTCAATTTTAATTGTGGGCGTTTTCTGCAATGAAGTTTGAGACAAGTACAAGGTTCACATGTTCACTGATGTTCAAGTAGCACCTAGGGCTATATTGCAAAAAGCTGATAAACTGAGCATCTGAATGCTTAAAGACGAGTGGTGGCTTCTGGAATTTTTAGTGATATTGCACAGAGACTGGAATTTGACATTAAGATTTTATTTGAGTTGCATAGGAGAACCGAACAAATTTCACTGGTTGTAGATGATTCACCCCTTAACATCACTTGAAGAATGTGGGGGCGTTGCTACTTACAGGAAAGCCTATTACGGATAACGGGAAAACAAGAGGACAGTTTTGGAGAATGCCCACGATCTGAAATGTACAGGTTTTTGGTATTTTTCCCAGAAAATTCTTCCAATATCTAATTACCGCTCAAATTCTTCCGAGAGGTAGCTTGTATATGAAATGTGTATACCAGCTTTTCTTCTTCAGGCCATCCACCACTAGTTATGGCAACCGACAGCGTAATGGAAATGGTCCATACAGAATAGGTGTCTTATCTGAAATGTGAGCTGTGTAAAGCTTTGAAGAGAAGGGCAAAGGATTGTGCAAGTATTGGGTTTCGCTGTTTTGTCCGATTGTTCTGATAACATGCAGGCTTTGAACGGGATGTTTAACTCGAGCCCATTGTTTTAGGGTTCCACTGACTTGTCTGATTGATCTGATATTTTGCAGGCTTTGAAAGGGGGATGTTTGAGCGCCGAGCTCTCTTTCTCTTTTTATATATATATAATATATATATATACTTTTGTTTGGAAACACCAAATCAAGTTCAATCCTTGTTATGGCCTTCAGATTGGAGGGGATGTTATTGTGTAATTGATCTGAACCAAAGTGGGTTGTTATTGTGTAATTGATCTGAACCAAAGTGGGTTATTAAATGACCAATAAAATATACCATGGATCATGGCCAATTGGCTGAGGGACCTGAACGGCCAGGGAATGAGGTGTACCTGCCAGAAATCATTCTGGATTTGGAGAATTTTCGTCACGTTACATGACAAGACCTTTTTAATTTTTGGGAACAATAGGATCTGTGTGGTGGTCACTGGCTTGTCATGTGCATTGCATTTGATTGATTGATAGAATCAGTGTTGGGAGCTCACATGATTCACAAGATCTTAAAAGTACATGGGTATGGCAAAAAGAGGTATATGGTGTTGTTTTGTACAAACATGCAGGACAAAATTTGTTGTTGTATAAATAAATGTAAAGTACAAATGTAATATCACACATTAAATTTAGATACATGCCAAGTGTGTTTTGTCTTTTGACCGTTCTGGTACTCGTTAATAAGCCCAACTGTCCAGAGGCAAGTAGGCATGGGCCTAGGCCTAGCTACCAGGGAAAAAGTATCAGTTTTAACTATTTTCATGTCACCCACTTCTCAAATTACATCGAGATACGAGTCTGTAGCTTTCGTTTTAGTTTCTTACAGCAATCGAGTAGTGGAGAGGCATGGCATCCTGGAAGATTGATGATAATAAAATATAAAATTATATATGTTGTACTGTTTGCCTGTTGTTGGCACATGGCCAAACCATTCACGTTCATCCTACCGACATTTGATGAGTTAGGTGTTGCTTTTTCCTTCTTTCTGTATTTTATTTAGGTTGTAAATTTTTTCTAACAGGCAGATCGTCAATTTTCTGTTCATGCAACCTGCTAGGCTGCATTTATGCACTAAATGATTAGTTTAAATGGGAGAGTTGGTATGACATCCATTCCACTGGTAAATGCTGACTTTTAATGCTTGGGCTCAAAGGGACCAAATATATTTTTATTGTTCATTTACCGATGTTGGACTTCTATCGTTGAAAACCCCATGGATAGATTTATTGAAATGTAAATGTTCACAGCGACAGGGGCTCGAAATTTGAAACCTCTAGTCACATGGTTACGGATTCCCTAGCACATCTTGACACGTGGGATTGGAGCACATGTTCACATAGATCAGGGTGTTAAAGCAGTTACTGAGATCCGAATTTATGATTGATTAGTCAAGTTTGATCACCGAATTTATGGGAGTAGCGTAACGAACCTCAGAGACAATTAAACATGTACCCAACTCGGAAATAAGAAACGTGTACCTAAGAAATCGTCGGTGGAGAACCATCGAGGAGCTCCGGTCAGAGATGTTATCTCTGAAGTATTTTATAAAGGTAGGCTTCATATTGGTCAGACCGAGTTGAGTTTTATTGTAATGAAAATCTTGAAGTAGTCAGAGAATGCAATGCCCTCTTAGCATTATATATTTATATATATATGAGCTCAGGTTATGAAGTATTACAGTGGGATTGAGCGTTAGATGTCTGTGTTATGGGTTTAATAGAAATGGAAACTTTTACTATCGGAGAATGCAATACCTTGTTAGCATCATGCTTGTACTCCTTAAGCTTTAGGTTATGAGCTTAGGTTGTGAATTGTGAAAGCGGGTTGGATGTTGTGTGAGGTTTCCATGTTTTACTATTTCAGATTTTATTAGTTAGTTTTGTCAAAGTGGGTTGAAGGTTTGAGATTTTATTAGTTTTTAAAGACCCACGAGGTGTAAATTAGGAAAAAAATATTTGACAAAACATAAATAATATTATTATTTATCTCTCCCATTCCACTCTTTGTTTATTGATAGAAAGTCCCAACATCTTTTATTCTGGGGTTTAACTCCCATTCCACTCTTTGTTTATTGATAGAAAGTCCCAAGTCCCAACATCTTTTATTCTGGGGTTTAAGTTTTTTATGCTTGCTATTTATTGAGAACAAAGAGAACAAAGTTAGTAGTAGATTCAATTTTATTCATTGATAGAAAGTCCCAACATTTTTTTATTTTGGGGTCTAAGTTTTTTATGCTTGTTATGTTATCGAGAGCAAAGTTATGGATTCAATGGGGCTCTTCTTGGCGTGCTAGGCTTGGGAGGTTTAGCACCAAGAGGGAGGAAAGAGTGTAGGCACAAATTTGGACATAAGATAAAGGAGTTGGGGTGATGGGTTTGACACTAAGAGGGAAGCAAGGGCATGTAGGCATCAACCTTGACATAAGATAACTGAGCGGGGTGTTCTATATACAATGTTATATATAATAATATACTTCCATGAGGGGATAAAGTGAATTGATTGTGGTGTGGAGGATAAAAACTATTTCATGGTGTGGATGGGTTTGATTGATTCTTTGGACAATTTGAGTGACAATATATGGGTGTTGGGTAAATAGTTCTATCCAAATATGTAGGCTGACCTCTGGTTAAATTCAGCCTAATTCTTTTAAGAAAAGAAGAAAGAATTCATTGAATATTGATATATTCATACTTTATTTATTTTTTTAGTTACTAATTTTAGTTATCAATTTATCTATTTAAATTTTATGTCATTTGCATGTGGAATGAGAGCAATTTCAAAGTACATATCAAGACAAAATCCAAAAATGTATATAACTACATAAGAATATATTTTCTCAACATAACAAACGGTAGTTATGACAATCCAATTAAATACGTTACAAGTGATTTATAGGGTTGTTGAGACAATAAATTAAATAACTTAAACAAGTGATTCACAGGGTTGTTGTGATCACCTATAATTTAATGTCAACCAAGGATTTGAATGCAAGCTCATGTAACATTTCACAATATCAGTGTCCATGTTAACAAAATTCAAAAACATATTAACTAAATAATATATTTTCCTACCATTAACACTGTAGTTATAGCATGTGAACTAAATACCTTAGAATCGATGGCAGATATGTTGATGTTAATTGCATATTTCATATGTCAAATGAGGGAGATACTCTGCATTATTGTCTAGGATTTTTGTTGTATATGAATTTTATATGTTTTATCCAAGTGAAAACAAATATTTATTTAAATTTTAAAAAAATATATGTATTGAATTGGAACCCTGAAATATATTATTTAATTTATTTTATAGAATATTTAGTTATTGGCTTAGAATATTTAATTGTTAATTGCAAATTATTATCTATTCTTACAATTTTGTAACTTCACATAATAATAGTAATAATAATAATGAGCAACTTTAAAGGTACAAAATTGACCCATGTGAGATGATTACAAACGGCAAGGGCTAACCAGCCTGCCATAGGGCATTAAATGCCCTGGTATATGCATGCTCTATAATAAAATAACACAGCGTTTATTTTTAATTTATGTAGCCACCAAAGGCTGTGTGTTATTTTGTTATAAAGCATGTATATACCAGGGCATTTAATGCCCTATGGCAGGTTAGCCTTTGCCGATTACAAACATAATAGTAGTTATAACAAATAGAACAAATTAATCTAACTATTTAGATAACACCTTCACAAGGTGTGCCTTGTCTTTGTGGAGCAAAAAATTGGGATGACTATAATCAACAAAATGAAATATTATACACTTAACACTTGGCCTTATTAACTTTATTATTATTCACATTACTTTAGGTATATTTGTATATAGCCTAAATCTTTAGTTAAAACATAAAGTTTTATTGTGTTATTATTATTCATAATAAATAAGTACGTCACAAATTTGAATGAAATTAACTATTGAATCCAAAATGCCAAAATTGACTTCTTATCTTTAATAATTTATAAAATTATTTTCTTATAAAAATAAATATCTTAAATTTTAGCATTTATTTAAAAAACGAGCAAAATGTATGATAAAGGATACATTATAATGAAAACTTCTCATAAACCTAATTTTAATATAGTTATTGTAACATGTAATTTCAATATATTCACCTTTCTTTAAATAACACAATGTATCACATATGTTATATGATATATAAAATCATAATACTATAAAATATGTTTATAAAAAAAAACATTATTTTACCAAAGTAAATACTAGTGAAAATCACATAATTTTTTATAAGACCAACTTACCTTATACCCAAGTTGATACAAGGCATGAGTGCAACTTAAATCATATTGGGTCCGACCAAAGGGTTAAAATAGAGACAAGTTTTTAACCTAATGTAGAGATACATTGTTGATATTAATAAATCCTGAGGTGGAGTTTCATAATAAAATATTGCCTAAAAAGTGTTATATGGGAGTTGATTTACTACAATTTTGATATGCAAGTCAATTACATTAGAGAGTAGAGGTTTTAGATGATGGATGGCTAGATTTTAATATGAGGTGAAAAGATATTTGAGCTTTTAAAGCACTATGAGAGTGTAATGTATCAAATGGTTAATATTGACATTGATGGACCACACTTATAGAAATCACATTGAAAACTTGTTTGTGTATTAACATTTTTCTTTGAATGAATGGGATTTTACATTGCTCACATGCTTTATGAAGCGGTTTTTTCACCTGCATTGTTAAAATAATGTTTTATACTTTGATAAAAATGATAATTAAGCTTTATGGAGCATACATTTTTTAATACACAAAGATTAAATATATTGGAAAGTGAGAGAGATTTGATTTTGAAAATATCATTCAATGGGACTAACGACTAAGGATGATTAATATCAACCATGTATCTCTATATTAAGTTAAAAACTTGTCTCTATTTTAACTCTTTGTTCCGACTCAATATGATTTAAATTACACTCATGCTCTATATCAATTTGGGTATAAAGGTAAGTTTGTCTTATAAAAATTACTTTGCTAAAATTATGTTTTTGTATAAACATATTTATGTTTTTTTGTATAACATATTTTATAATACTATAGTTTTATATATCATATAACCAATGTGATACATTGTGTTATTTAAAGAAAGGTGAATATATTGAAATTACATTGTTACAATAACCATATTAAAATTAGGTTCATAATAAGTTTTCATTAGTTTTTTAAATAAATGTTAAAATTTAAGATTTTTATTTTATAAAGAAAATAATTTTATAAAATTATAAAAGATATGAATTCAATTTTGGCATTTTGGATTCAATAGTTAATTTCATTCAAATTTGTGACGTACTTATTTATTATGAATAATAATAACACAATAAAACTTTATGTTTTAACTAAAGATTTAGGCTATATACAAATATACCTAAAGTAATGTGAATAATAATAAAGTTAATAAAATATTAGAGACTATAAAATATTAGTAGAGACTATAAAATCAATAAACTATTTTTATTATATCAAAGTAAATATATGACATGTAAATTATATTTTTTACTTATAATGATTTTATTTAAGGTTATTCCAATAAAAGATTAATGTAATCAAGAAAATAAATTTACATTAGTCCATTTTAAAGTGATTATGTAAAAGACTAATTCTCATTTTATTGTGATGTAGAAAAAATAATTGGAGATGGATTAAATTCATAAGATATTTTACCCTGGTTGGAATAACTGAATGACTTGATTTGCTAAATTACATGTATATAATGAGAATCCATTAATGTAAATTAACATCAATCTTAAGGTTATTAAAATAAAAATGGTAATCAACTCCCAATGCAATAAAATGGTTGTAAGCCATTAAAGCAGGGGTTGACATTATTATTTTGAACATTGATATTTTAATTTAACGTAGAATCACACAATCATCCTAACTTTCTCATTTTAATTGTTGTGAGAATTTATGCGTGTGTTCGCTCTTGTGATAGGTTTTATTATCCTTTTTATTTATTGATTTATGTGAAATTTGATATCAATGGAATCTTCGTGACATTGAGGCATCTAACCATTTGGATTTTCATTGTTTTAACATCCAGTTAGAAGTATTATTGTATACGTGCTAATTGGAAGAAAATATTGGATACTTATTCATTTGTTGTGTTTATATTGGATCATGGCATGGTAAATCCATACGTCGCATCTATAATATGCACCCCAACATGGTGGATAATTCATTTCCACAAGTTATCATATGGTTCTTTGAATGCATTAAATGAGTATGTTTTAACTAATATGTAATTTTTCCTTTCTTGTATTGCATTTCTTTTCCTTTTCTTTTATTATTTTTTAATGTGTTTTGTCTCATTATGAGAGTTTTAGATATGAGAGCACTGAGAATCACATACGGTTGCCGATGAGTTTGAATTCAAACAATCTTCTTATTATATATGCCTCACTAAATTTTCTCCCATTTACAAATTCAAGAACTAACATGGCCTATCATTAATTAAAGGCTATTGTTATTGTAAGATTTTTTGTTCCTTCATAAATAATATCAAATATAAGGAATACCCTCTATGGTTGGAGAACACCAGTGTTCAGCCTAAAGCAAGAGGTTCATTTGATTCTCACTCTTTGTCTTTAGAATTGTTTGTCTTGCCTGAACAATCTGAGGGACATAAGTTTCATTTGACTTTCCTTCTGACATCAATGACAACACTATGTCCAACAGAGGGGTATGTTAGGAAAACATAAGCCATATGGCATTGTAAAACATGTCAAAACCAAAGCCCAACATTTCCTCCACACCTAAGTCATTGCATGTTGTCATGCAATAAGGATATAGGTAGGATGATGTCCGAATTATAGAGTGTGTTTAACGTCTTCAATCCTTTGAATATCATGTCTACCTCTTTCCTTCATTATTTGAAAAGGAAAATATGAACAAAAACTATTCTAATTAGATCAAATTTAAATAAGGGGGTTTTCTTATTTTTAATGATGTACTTCAAATATAAGACAAGGAGATTGGAGTGATGTTTTATTACAAAACCTGATATACATTTATGATGCAACACTTAGATGGGAAAGAGGTTTGTTTTACACACAATTTTTACCAATGCCAAAGAGAAACAAATAATGATGGATGGAAGAGGTGTGAAGGAATGGGAGGATATGGAAGGGCTACAAATTTATGTATGAATTTCCACATCAGAGGACTACCCAAAGATAGAAATTACTTATCCAACTCACCTTTTCCTTTGTCCTTTGTGATGTACTTTAAGCTCGACATGTTAGAGAGTTTGTTGTCTTCCACTTATTTAATGAAGAGCTTAATCATGGAATGTAGATGCTGCTTCTAAGAACTTCTAGACTAGTGTTCAGATTGCTGCAACCAAAATATGATAAATATGGTTAAAGGTGGTTAAAGGTTGATCTGTTGTTGGGAATTCTGGAAATGCTATTTTGCTATAGGAATTCTTGTAATTGTTGGGAAAAACACTGAGGGTGGCGCGGGGGGAACAACGGTGAATCAATGTTTTAAAACTAACTAAAACCTTTAAATTCCTTATTCATATTTCTATACACAACTTTAATTCAGTGAACCAATGTATGTACATGATTGTGATGAGGATAAGTAGCGTATATTCAGTTAACTAACTTTTCAACTAATTCATCATCTGTTTAACTTGAACCAGCGCATCCGTACTTCTTTAGACATTAATTAAACAGTAACCATGTCCAGTAAGAACACAATAAACCATCACACATAAGAAATACATCAACGCACATGAACACCGAGATTTTTAGGTGGAAACTCAATGTGGGAAAAAACTACCGCTGTTGTTATGTTTTCATCTTTTATTATAATGAAAAAACTTCTTACAATCTTGTATTGGTTGTTTATTTGGGGTAGCATTGGATGTAGTCTAGCCATGAAAATTGGTGGAGAGGCTAAAGCACATAATATCTCCAATATTCAGGAATGGTTTGGGCAAATTCTAAATAGTTTGAGAAATATTAAAATAATTAATATTTTTAATAGAGTCCCTAAGTCTAAACTTAGGGAAAATAAATTATTAATGTGGATTAATATAAAACTGTGTTAGAAGGGTCCAAAAGTCATGGATCAAGCCAGAGTTAATCTTAGCCATTGATTAGGGACTTAATCTCGGCCGTTGATTTGTCAACGAGAAAAGTATAAGAGGAGGCTTGAGGGTCACTTGGAGGACACACTGAAGGAGACCAGTTAGTTAAATTTCTGGAGTGGGGTTAGCTGAGAAATTCGAACTAGTGGTCTGGTGAGTAGTCAGGAGGCAACAAGTACAAAACAAAGAGAAGGGATCAACCACTGGAGACCAGCGCTAAGGTAGGAGACGTAGACACAGAGCATTTTAGGCAAACATAGAGGTAGCAGGAGATTGCACAGTCACTAGAGGGCCCGCGTGGGTGAGGCAGAGAGGCCTAGGGCTGACACTAGAGGTCAGCCAAGCTGACGCTGAGACTAGGAGAAGCGCTGGAGAATTTTTCTCTTTGTGGGTAAGCCAGTTTGGCACCCTATTGTACTGAAGAATTGTTGAATAATAAAATCCTCCCTTGCTGCACTGGCTTTCCCACATTGGGTTTTTTCGGAGACTATTGTCCAAAACATCTGTGTTAATGTGTTGATTCTTGTACATGTGTTTGTTTCTGTATTACGGTGTGATATGTGCAAGAGAATTTATTTTAATGTTTATTGAAGGAATTTCATAAATAATTTATTGAAGAATAAGTAGGAAAAGTAAATCAGATGTTGCAGTCATAGATTTTTCACACTGGTGCAGACTCATACTAGCATGCAAACACCCACCTGTAGAAGGCTACAACCTTCTCTCGTTCTCCAACACCCACTAGAAGGGAGCTCCAACCCCCTGATCTCATTTATCGACACCCACCGAAAGGGAGCTCCTATCCCCTGATCTGATTTACCAATTACCACTGGAAGGAAGCTTTGAATTCCTCACTAAAAGTTCCAACCTTCAATGCTTCTGTGGAACACGTTTTATAATATTTCATACTGGATCCACCTGAACCAAAACACCAAATTTGTAGGCCACAGTTTAGCAAATTTTCATACTGGACCCATTACCATTATTTAAGCCCAATATAAAAAAAACCATCACTATATCAAATCACTGAACTAACTTAATCATCAAATCATAGAATAAACCAAAACAATAAAATCATCAGAAATCATTGTATACTCTTCATCAAAATGCCATACCACTTACTATTCATCACAAAAACCAGATCATGTCACTGCAAACCCTGGTCAATCTTATGTCAGAATATATATGCTACTATTGTGAGACATAACCACATAGAGAGGTGTTTTCTCTTTAGCTAACCCGTGTACAGATCTCAAAAATTAGACCTTGAAACTGAATCACTGCACCACTGAAATCAATCACTACACGTACTGACCTTGTCATAGATCTCTCAATCAAATATAGATCATCTCATAACAACATCATTACTATTAGAAATTTCATAACATAATTAGTTCAACCTCAACCAACACTTTCAAACGCAGATCATCATGAAAGACTTCATTGAAAGACAACAGTGAACAAAACAAGATAGATTAGACATCATATACAACAAAACCTTGGCATATGTACGTGACCGTTATAAGACACTTTCGCTTATGTACACAACCAAGAAGCATACCCGTGTACAGATCTGTCCATACTGCAGAATTGATACATGAAAACTCAAAAGCATATCCACGTATGTACGCGATATTTCTGAAGAAAAGATGCGTACATATGTATAACTATTGAATCATACTTTCTCTTCATAACAAAACATCAATCAAACCCAAATCTTGGCATACACTGTAAAAGACACACATCATAACATTATCATCACATATTTATCAACCTTTAAGCAAATTATTCAATGTGTAGTCATTACAAATCTGATTCATCATCACACTCCCGGGTGCACACTTATTTTAGATCAAACAATTCATTAATAACCTATATCATGCACACTACCAAAAAAACTCTTTGATCTCCTTCTCCTTATATAGTTTAGTCCTTAGCCAATACCTTAGGCCAATTCCATAGTTATGTTGATGGTATTCTTTGACGGAATCAAATATCCTTTGTCACGCACATTACTATGGGCCAATACCATGGTAAAGGCCCCTGGTGTTGAGAATACTATGGTGCAGAAATTGTACGCGACTTTGCGTTACCATACCTGCGTATGTACGTGGCTTTTCTTCACAAAACCTGCATATACTTTTTCAAACTTCATCTTTATCATTACTCTGTCTCTGAACTGATATTCCTTTGTCCAAGATTTCTGTCACATTTGTATTGCCCTGAATACTCATCCTACTACCATCATGTTGACATATTTATTAAGTAGGTTTCCATCAAGGACAACACATTTGTCATAATGCCAACAATCTCCCCCTTTCGACTTGATGGAAACTACTTTGGTGTTTGGTGAGCATCACCAGTAGATATCTGTAAACACATGTATAGATATACCAAGTTTCTCTCCCAAGTCACCAAGCCTTCCCCAAATACGAAGCTTCTCTCCCCCTTTGACATCAAGGGCAAAGAGCTGACCAACGCTGAATGAAGGCTTCTCTCCCTTTGGTGACATGAGCACTGTAGATATGATCTACTAAGAACTCTAAACACTGGCCATGCTCCCCCTCAACACGTGTTGAATTTTATGAAGATATGCAAAGAAGTACATGAATTTATGCCTCAACCAGACATGACCTTTCCTATCTGTGGTAGCGGCTGCAACACCTTCCAAAATTTTGGCCTGCATCCAAGTTTGGAGCCTTCCCTGGTTTTTCCTTGATGGTTGCAAACACTAAGGCTCATCCCATGAGCTCTTGTCGAGTCTTTACACCCTCTTTGCTTGACCGATCACCGATCGTCTTTTAGCATGTTGGTTGCAATATCATGCTTGCGGTCTTGTTCGGGCTATGTTGAAGGTCCGTTTTTGTGTGTACAAGTTGTGTTTGCTATGTAAACATCTATCACTCAACACAAAGTTGTAAAAAATGTTTCACAACTATCTTCATGGTCGCTCAATGATCTATCTCAAGTGTCGCACTTGTCACTCTCACCCTTTAGTGAGTCACACTGAGCATATGTTGATTTGTGGTTGGAGGTGTCTTTTCGTCGAGTCACGTTGAGTGTGTGTTCGCAAGGTCATGTTGAGATTGCAACAAGATGATGGAGCTTAGTGAAAAGAGTCACCTTCACTAAGTGGGCCCGTATGAAAATTATGGCGCAAAGTCTATTTTTAGACATATGGATCATGTCTAAGAGTTGCAAGATGCTGTTTATGGATGATTGGTCAAGTTGGCAAAAATAGATGGACTTTTATTTTTAGACAACAACGGTGACATTGTCAAGTCTAATTATAGAGTAGTTAAATATTATTAGCTTATAATAATATTTAGACTATAAACTTTATCTTATTCTCTTGGAGCACTTCAGTTTGAGCTACAAATGTGGCACATGCAGCTGTCAGAAGGAAATATGTTTTCTTTCTGGGTCAGTTGAGTTGTTGCATGCATGACTTTAGTTAGAACTCAATCATTTGAGTTTGGTGGAGTTGCTTGTGGAGTTGATGGAGTTGTGTTCAGTTTGACTTGGTTAAACTAGTTGTAATTAGTCTAACTGCAAATAGACTAATGATGAGTTGTTAAAATAATTATTAACTCATAATGCAACTAAAGAATACATCAGTTAACTCAGTTGCATGTTAGTGCATGTTCAGTTCAGCGGGGACAGGTGTTAGAGGATCAGATTGCTATCAGTTGTGACTATAGTTGTGCATGAGGATTTGCACAATCAATGGGATTGAGTTATGCCAATGAGAATTGGCCAATACCAAGTGATTATAACTTCTGATCACGTGATTCCCAGTGTGAGTGATTATTTTGAGGTAAATATGAGTTTGGTTCAACCATTCTTATCCATTCTTGAGCAGGTATTGAGCAGTGGAGGCAGGGAAACAATGGAATAGATTTGGAGATCAGATCTACGCTGTATTGTGTGTAACAGGTGGAGATAGTGCTGGATACTTGTGAGAAGTATTGACTATTGTAATGTTACTTGTTCTCAATCATTAATATACATATAGTGTGGGGTTTTCAGCTGTAAGCTTTCCCCATGTTACATACTGTGTTAATGTGTGCATGCTCTTGATGTTTTATTGTTATTGATGCTACTATATTGATGATCAACGTAGATGAGCTTATGTATTGTGTATGTATTCCGCAATAGTACATGATCAGGATAATTTCCATTGAATATGTGTTTATTATTCAAAATTTCTACAGGTCATGTATACATGAGTTCACTCACTCACACACTTAACCATTTTTCTGAAGATCCGTTGACTGGACCACCCCCCATCATCTTGACCTCCACTGAGTTGCATTCATTAAGGGATTTTTGAGGTCTAAAATGGGCCTCCTAAGGAAATTATAAAATAATAGTGGCAATAATAAAATAAGATTAGATGACATTATCAAATTTTAGAGGGAAAAAAGAAAAAAACTATTTTTTCAACTTATCTCCCTATGGGTTTACTCAAATTTCGAGTGGAAACACTCGTTGGATGCATAATTTGATTCCTCATCCAAGGAGTACCCATTTTGCATACTTTTGATAAACCCTGCTACATGAAAAATGATAAATACATGAAAAATGTGATTGCAATTACGTTTTTTCACGTATTTCTCATTTTTCATGTAACAGGGTCCATCGAAAGTATGCAACATTGGTACTCTTTGGATAAAGAATTAAATTTTGCATCCAACAAGTAATCTCACTCGAAATTTGAGTAAAACCTTAAGGAGATAAGTTGAAAATACGAATTGAAAAAGTAGTTTTTATACCAAGTACCAACGAAGGGGCACATGCACATACAACATCAAGCGAACATCAAGACCATTGAAGTCTCCACACACCTTGTCATGCGGAGGTGAAGATATGATACACCAAGAGCACACTTATTACTTAGCAATACAACAACTTGATATGGACACCACCATCAACATGTACATACAAGTAGTGTCATGTCAATTTATGTCATGAGTTGTCTCGGCCACATCATTACTATCGGCCATACATATTGTAATCAATGTAATGTAATGTGGAAATCCAAGAAACCCACATATGAAGTTGAAGAGTCATTTCAGTTGAAGAGTTATGTAAGTCAAACAGTGATGAGGGAAGTTGAAAAGTCACAAGGGTCAAGTTCACCCTTTTCTATATATACCCCTCATTTGTACATGCAATGAGACTTTTCACCTTTGCTCCTCCCACATAGCCTTGAGAGTCTGTAGTTTTTTCTTTGAGGAGCAAGCTGTGGCTTCAACGCCCTACCATTGGGGTTAGCGATATATGGTGTACAGATGTGTCTTGGAACTTTTGCTTAATTCAGAAGCCTGTTAACAGTCCAACACGTTTTCACACATATATTGTATTCGTTTGTAAGATTATTCTTTGGACGCTTGTAATGCATATTTTTTTAAATTGTACTAAGATAGTTGAACTATTTCGGTTGTTTTAGTGCATACACTATTGGAAATGTGTTGTATCCATTGTAATTTCAGTCTCCCCCATGTGGACTACTCCACCGGACACTAGACAGACTCATTCTTGGAAACTTGTTATAACCTTTGTTGCACTCAAGTTGACTACTCCGCTGGGTGTTGTACGTGCTATTTGTTCACTTTGTGTTTGTGACTGCCGCATCCGTGTAGACTACTCTGCTGGAAGATGTGCAGATCTTGCTGTGTTGTGTGTTTCTATTTGAGTTTGGACTATTCCCTCTCGACTTGAGACTCACTCTCACCCTCTCCCTTTGTAGTGAAAGAACTTAGAGACAAGTTACACTAAACACTCACCAGGCACGTGAACCTCACTTTTTGAAGATTAAATGAACCACTCTCATGCTCTGACAAGCAAGATATAAGACATATATTTAAGATAATGGAAATTGGGCCATCATACCGGATGAGACTCCTACACCAAACAGTGTTAGGTCTAGTTGGGACTTCATACCGGGGAGATCCCCTGAATGTTGGCGGGTCCAACACTGTCAACATTTCTAGCGCTAGAATGAGGGACACTAGTAGTTTATGGTTGGATGTCCTTTCAGCCCCACTCATCAATCATTTGGTCAAGGCAGTAATTCACACTTCCTCTCACCTACGCATAACTATGAATTTGGCCAATCCTCACCTCCCAAATGTGAGAATGAAATTTCGTATTGGCATCTCCGCTTTGTACGTCCCATCACCCATCAGTTTTCCAAAGTAGTCGAACTGATATTAGGAATACAATATATTCAATATGCATAAAAGAATCTAAAGACCAATCCCACATGAGTTATTTCCTCATCATTGGAATAAGCATTTCTTGCCACTCTCAAAGGTCTGGCAAAATCTGTTGAGAACGAGGAGGAACCTCCAGTATTCCGACAGGGAAAAGAAGACACCCTTGTGATCTTGGGCTCAGGATCTAGTACAGGAGGTAGAGGGGAAGGCAGTGGAGGAGGTGGAGGTAGAGATGAACAAAACGACTAAGAGGTGGAACCATCAAATTATAAAGAAGAGGAGTAGTATGAAGAAGAAGAATACATCACTGATCAAAACTTGGAATGGATGACTCAGGGACCATTGGCTCTCCCGGATACTTTGCACAAGATTCCAAGGAATGCAGAGAAACTGTTGATAAAGTTCGACCCTGACAGAACAGTGAAGGAAGAAGACCACTTAAACACATTCTACCTACATCTACAGAAACTTGAGGTACATTATGATGACGTTGCATGTAGATTGTTTTCATGTACCTTGGATAGCCAAGCAGTGGTATGGTATCACAACCTTCCTGTCAACTCCATCAAAAACTGGGGTATGTACAAGAGAATACTTCTGGAAAAATTTGTTGATGACAAATACTCCTACCATGTTGCTCAAAGAGTTGGGAAGTCTCAAGATGGAGTCGAAAGAGAAAGTGAAATACTTTAACCAAAGGTTTTCACGCATCTTGAACAAGTTTGTAGTAGACACAAACCCTCATGACTCCATCACTGTCAACTACTACACCTCTGCACTACCGACATTGGAAAGTTCGTCAAGCGAGATGCGAAATCAACGTTACTTGAAAATTGCGAAGAGACGATCGATGTGGAAAAGGACCTGTGCGCGATTGGAGTAATCAAGGATGATGAACCAATGAATGGCTCCAAAGATGCGAGCAGGAGGCCCCAGGCTGCTACGAATAAGGTGAAAGAGAGGGAAGCAAGTGACATTGAAACCCTCACTTGTCTTGTCAAGACCTTGACAATAGAGGTGTTTGAACTAAAGAAATGAACGGTTGAGACATCTGCTAGCAACCAACCTCCTAGACTCCCAAAGAGGAGCATGTCATCAGGAAACATCAATTACCCTGCTAAAACTATGCAAATCTCCAACTCAGTGTTCCAGACAGAAATTTGCATGAAGCCCTATTTTTTCTCATTCCATAATGACCATCACTCGGAAAGGACTTGCCTGGAATGGCGCCGAGTTGCGAACTCGATATGCGACAGAATGAACAACATTGGAAACAATGCGTAGTGTCAGCCGAAAGACGAAGATGATGAAGAAGATGATGTATTTGATGAAGCACCAAGTGCTGGGTAGGTGATCAACATGTATCAATGCACATGTGCAACACAAAAAAAAACACCGAGAAGCAATCCCCAAAGAAAGATAATCGATACAGTCTCAGAATTCAAGGGGATCCCCTTACTGTTGGGGAGATGTAAGAAAATATTAAACTGATAAGGAAGGTTGATGCACAAGTCGTCCCAAAGCAGAAAATACAAAGAAATCCCAAGAAAATGGCTGCAAACAAGAGTACATCCATGAGTAGTAAACTTCAGAACACTCCGCCGGATAGTACAGACACGTGTCTAACCCCGGACACCTCAGTGAGTTTACCTACTCTTGACTACAATATTATTGAAGATATGAAGAAAACTTGTGCAAACATCTCTTTGTTCGAGTTAGCTACGATTAAAGGTCAGCGGGATATTCTACTATGCCCATTGAGGCAAACATCCACATACAACACAACCTCTACCAGCAAGGGAGCAAGCACATCTCCTAGTTTACATACAACTATGCTTAACACACTCCAGATGGAAGAAGAAAACTCTCTTTCCCTCCATTCTTTCTCCCATTTGAAATCTTTAACTACAATGTTCACAACTGTTTGGTTGAATCTGGCGCATCAACTAACATCATTCCAGCTTTTAGTGCCAAGAGGATCAATGCACAATGGAGCAAGTCATTTGCGTAGATCATCCAACTAGATCGAACATGTATACCAACCATTGGTGAACTACGAAATGTGATCATCTTGTTATCTCATGATGACCGAGTTCACCAATACATCACCATTGTCATTGTGGACATACCAGAAGCATAAGGTTTACTGCTTAGCAGAGATTGGTCCAACAAGTTGAATGGATACTTTGCCACAGACTGGTCACACTTATGGATTCCGTACAAGGTAAAAAGAAATCAGATTTGAGTGTTATCCGAGAGATACATGAAACATAATGTCACTTCCATCAATGGTGAGAACGAATTGTTGGCTTTCACAGAAATCATGTTCGAAAACTGCCTCCTGGAAACACACCTGGGGTGATATCTCGCACAGCCGGCCCCAACCCTAGTAGATATGTAGTTAGGTCTCCTCCTTTCCCAACAAATGGAAATGAAACATGTACAACACATTGTAACACTAGTAGCAGTAGCAATAGTAGTACTAGCACAACAAGTGGTCCATGCACATACAAGTTGTGGACCATGTATTTTGACGGATCAAAGGCACAGGATGGCTCTGGAGCCGGGTGTGTCTTGATAGACCCAATGCATGGGAAACAATTGATCTCAAGCCGCTTGGAGTTTGAGTGCAAGAACAACATCGCTAAGTATGAAGCACTTGTATTGGGCTTGCACAAAGCCATTAGCCTCAATGTTTCTGCGGTCAAAGTGGTAGGTGATTCAGAAATCATGGTACGTAACACCATACACTGTTTTTCACCTCATCTCAAAAGTTATCAACAAAAGGTATGATGACTGATCTCTAACTTCCAAGCTTTCAATATCATTGTTGTGCCAAGAATGTGTAATGCAACTGTCGATGCCTTATCTAACACAACTACTAGGATGACACTGCTTGGGGATAGATTTACTATTGAAATTTTGTATAATCCTTCTATCCATGACAACATAACTAACTTACGCGTTTTTTACGATGATCAACAGATATTGCACTTCATGGCCAACGCTGATGTCTTCAAGGACACAACGATTTACGAAGATGAGCACAAGCAATCTCTGCAAGCTGTAGCTAATGAAAAGAAATGCAATCTCATCCCCAAGGGTGTGGTATCTCTCGAAAATATCTATGACTTGCAGAACCTTTTCCAAGGGCCAAGGGCCAAGGAACAACAAAACCCACAGTTCCACCATGATGCACAAACAAATCAACTTGGGAACATAACACGATCTGAAGTTTGTCAATCTCGGTACGTGTTGCACACTGCAGGAGTGACAAGCTTTTGTCCACTTGTTCAAGCAATAATGGGATGTGTTCGCGTGGACATATGATGATTTGAAAACACATGACACGCAAATAATCCAACATGTGATCTCGATAAAAGAAGGAGTCAATCCATTTCAATAGAAGTAGAGAAAAGTACATCCGTCACTTGAACCCCTCATACAGAAAGAACTAACTAAGCTGTTGGATGCTTGGATCATTTAGAAAGTTTGTCATTCTATGTGGTTTTCTAACTTAGTTCCTGTGCGTAAGAAGTCCGGGGAGATCCGCTTATGCGTTGATTTCTGAAATCTAAACCACACCTCGGACAAAGACAACTACCCCATGCCGTTGATAGAACACATTCTATAGACAATATATGGAGCATAAATGTTTTCTCTTCTCGATGTTTTTTTGGGATACAACCAAGTTCTGGTAGAGGAACCCGATAGATTGAAAACTAACTTCCATACCAAGTGGGGTACATTCAATTACAAAAGAACACCATTTTGAATTGTGAACACAGACGCAACCTTTCAACGCACCATGGATATCGCCTTCTGGGGACTTATCAGACAAAGCGTAGTGGTTTACCTCGACGTCATGACAATATTTTCGAGAAAACAATCATACCACATATGCCATCTAAAGAAGATATTCGCGATGCCGGAAATATGGGATATTCTTGAATCCCAAGAAAAGCATATTTGTAGTGTCAGAGGGAAACCTCCTTGGGCACATCATTGCTAGGAGTGTGATCAAGGTTGATTAGTACTGAGTTCGGATGATCACATAGATTCCTCACCCATTCAACAAGAAAGTCATGCATTCCTTCTTGGGGAAGGTCAACTTCCTTCAGAAGTTCATCTCAGATTATGCACAGACGGTGAAACCAATGCGAGACATGATCAAGAAGGATACAATTTACAACTAGGGTAGGAAGGAAAATGAGGCATTCACATGTATCAAGTACACTATAGAAGATGCAACTGCACTTTATGGCCCAAAATTTAACAAGGATTTCTTGCTATACACCTTTGCCTTCGATACTTCGCTTGCTGTAGTACTCACTCAGAAGGATGAGCTGAACAACAAACGTCCCATCTCCTTCATGAGCGAAAGCATATAGGGACTCGAACTTAACTATCCCACCATCGATAAAAAAACCAAACGTAGTATACAAGGCAGTGAAACACTTCAGACCCTATCTGCTGAAGAACCATTGCATAGTCTTTGTGCCACACCCAACAGTTAGATCACTGCATGTTCAACAAGAACTAGGTGAAAGATGTGCGAACTGGATGACATGATTACAAGAGTATGATATTGACTTCAAGCCAGTTCACACTGTCAAGGGTCATGGTATTGACAGACTCACAACTAAAGTAGTCCATGCATAGGGGGAAGAATAAGAGATCTCTAGTTGGGAGCAAGAAATCGAGATGTACGATGTAGAGAGAGCACATTCCACTTCATACAAAGACTCTTGGTACGAAGATGTGTGCCAGTACCTTGAGCATGGCACCATGCCCTCTCACTTCTCCATGCGACAGAAGAGGGCACTCCGCCACAAAGCGTTACCTTATCAATTAGTGCACGAAGTGCTTTACAGAAAGCACAACAACAAAATTTTTCTTAGGTTCCTGGAGGCACATGATTCAGAGAAGGTCTAACATGATCTCCATGATGGACCAGTCGAAAGTCACTTCGCGGGAAACACCACTGCACACAAATTCACGCAATCCGATTTCTAATGGCCCACATTATTCAAGGATACATATGGTTATGCTTGCAAGTGGCCTGTCTGTCAACGATGCGTTGTTAGAACACTGAGGTTAGCAGCCCCACTGCACCCTATTGCAGTGAATGAACCATTTCAATAGTGGAACTTAGAAATCATTAGGGAAATATTCCCATATTCTTCGAAGTAGCACCACTATACCTTGACAACCACTGACTACTTCATGCAGTGGACATAAGTAGTTCTGCTTAAGTAAGTGAATGACCAGGAAGTCATCAACTTCCTTCAACAGAACATGATCTCACGATTTGGTGTTCTGGTATCACTTGTTTTTGACAATGCAACTTACTTTTCGTCTTTAAAGCTTTATTATTTTGCATTGCAATATGGGATTATGCTTAAACACTCATCTAACTACTACTCGTAGGGAAATGGTCTCACCGAATCTACGAATAAAAACCTCATCCACATTATCAAGAAGACCATTTACTCTGAACAATGAAACTGGCACTCTGTTTTGAGAAATGCCTTATGGGCGGACCATGTAACACCCAAACCCTCTCTTAACACTTCGCCATACTTCTTGGTTTATGGGAAATAAACCATCCTCTCGTTAAACATCTACTTGCCTGCTCTCCAATTGTCTTAAGAATACTAATGCAAGCCATGTTTGTTAGTTCAACGTAGGATGAATACACTTCACAAGCTGCAGGAAGAATGGATGAAAGAAAAAGAAAAATTCACATTCCACCAGAACCGTATCAAGAGATGGTTCAACAAAAAATCTACAGGGAACACTAACTTTGATGTGGATGACTTAGTCTTGAAATGGGACAAACCCCATGAAGACAAAGGCAAACATACGAAGTTCCAGTCCCTGTGGATTGGTCCATACACTGTTCAGGAAAAGCTTGGCCCACACACGTATTGTCTGCAATCACTTGACGGGAAGATTGACAACCTTCATGGTAATGACCAAGACTTAAAGCACTATTTTCGGTAACCCGGGGCCACGCCCCGCGCTATGTACAGTGTTTTTACTACTTGTCTTTTCGCTTTGCTTTGATATTTTTTCTTCGCTTTGTTTGTTTGCTTAATATCATACTATTTTTGGTTTTTCCAATAAGTGTTTCCATCTACTAAGTTTTGAATTTTGAATGAGTATGTGTCTAAGATCCAAAGAATCTTGTAACACCGCAACACTTGGCCAGTCCTGTATCCGTCTTCTCTATGCTTGGTTATAACTTTCGGCAGATGAAGTATTGACAAAAAATATGAGCTGTCTATAAGGGAAGCTCTAGTCTAACCATGAAGCTGTGTCCACACTGGAAAACCCCATGCTTGTACTCAGTATTATGCTATGTGTGTTCAAGCTCATCCAACTAGTAGAAACAAAGGAGGGGAAAATCTAAACGAGAAAACCTAAATCAGAGGTATTACATGCTTCTCTGAAGGAAAAATCTCTTCCACCCCAAAAATAAATAAGTTCCTATGCACAGTTTTCTTTCAAAAAAAATATAAAGGCGAAAGAAGAGAAAGGCTTCCTGCGCAGAGAGGTGAAGCATGCAACTCCACTCAGGTACTATCCAGGATCGCTAGTAGTGGAGCAATGCGTGTGTTCTTACGTGACATCGCTGAGGTACTATCTAGGCCTGCTAGTATTGGAGAAACACTAGAGATGAAAACTTATACTCTGAAAATTTTAAACTCGCGAGCTAAACTACCCTTCCTGATTTTGAAACACTGTGATCAAGCTGAAACTTGTTGTTATGTTTGATTGGGCTGGAAAAAGGTGAACCATGTCTGTCCATGGGGTAAGTGGGGAAACCGAAGTAACCTGCACATCGATTCAATACTCCTTGAATAGACCAAGGCATTGTGCTATCAATGAACCGAAACAAAGAAGCTCATATTCAACTAGTGTATCGCCAAGTGTTGTAGCGGCTGCAACACCCTTCAACATTTTGGCATAAATCCAAGCCTTCCTTGGTTTTTCCTTAATGGTTGTAAAAACTCGGGCTCATCCCATGCTTTTTGAGTCTTTATACCCTCTTTTCTTGACCGATCACTGATCGTATTTTAGCATATTGGTTGCCATTATATCATGCTTGCGGTCTTGTTCTAGCTATGTTGAAGGCCTGTCTTTGTGTGTATAAGTTGTGTTCGCTATGTAAACATCTATCACATTCACACACAAATTTGTAAACAATGTCATGCAAGTGTCATCATGTTCGTTCAATGATCTATCTCAAGTGTCGCACTTATCACTCTCACCCTTTAGTCAGTCACACTGAGCATATGTTGTCTTGTGGTTTGAGGTGTCTTGTCATTGAGTCACATTGAGTGTGTTTGCAAGGTCATGTATACACGAGTTCAATCACTCACACACTTAGTTGTGTTCGCTATGTAAACATCTATCACATTCACACACAAATTTGTAAACAATGTCATGCAAGTGTCATCATGGTCGTTCAATGATCTATCTCAAGTGTCGCACTTATCACTCTCACCCTTTAGTCAGTCACACTGAGCATATGTTGTCTTGTGGTTTGAGGTGTCTTGTCATTGAGTCACATTGAGTGTGTTTGCAAGGTCATGTATACACGAGTTCAATCACTCACACACTTAGTTGTGTTCGCTATGTAAACATCTATCACATTCACACACAAATTTGTAAACAATGTCATGCAAGTGTCATCATGGTCGTTCAATGATCTATCTCAAGTGTTGCACTTATCACTCTCACCCTTTAGTCAGTCACACTGAGCATATGTTGTCTTGTGGTTTGAGGTGTCTTGTCATTGAGTCACATTGAGTGTGTTTGCAAGGTCATGTATACACGAGTTCAATCACTCACACACTTAAACCATTTTTCTGAAGATCTGTCGACCGGACCACCCTCCATCAACCAGACCTCCACTGAGCAATCTAAGACCTTAGTAACCAAGCACTATTGCCCAAAACTGCACAAAGCTTGAGGCTGCCCTCCAGGCAGTTTGCGCTATGAAATTATGGAATCAACCCAACTAAATGTCACCCAAAACAATGCAGAAGTTTACCAAGAAGCTATCTCAGTCTGCGCTTCCCGCAAGGCTCTTGTTGGTCAACTGAAAAATTTGACTTGAGGAGTGACCCAGGGTTGCACTCATCTCCAAAACTGCGCAATAGTTGTCCAACCTGCTTGCTCACACTACTTGAAGAAACTGCACAGACATGAGGGAAAAACACCTGCTTGTTGTCACTACACTGTCCCAGAAAATTACGCAATTTTGCCAGGAAGTCCCCCTGCTGGCCTTCTCTCCACTCCTCCTGAAAACTACAAAATTTTCATTGAAATTCCACCTGCTACCTGACACCTTGCTCATCCCGAAAACTGTGCAATCATGTCCTGATTGACTGCTTCCTAGAATTGCACAGTTCTGACCAGCAGGGTCTCGCAGCCCGATCCCAGCCTCCTCTGGAAAAGTGCGCAATTTTCACTGCCAGTGCCTCCTACTGCCATATCCCACAAATGTCACTGCTGTACCGAACTGCTCAACCTAGCCTCTCAGTGACCTCTGCGTAGTTTTTCCCGACAGTGCTCTGGAGCCTCGCATCCCGGCCTGAAATGTGCTTTTTGCAGTTTCAAAGCCTTCTCCTCTCTCCCGATCACCTGCACCCGGAAATGAAAGATGATGCATCAGGGTAGACTAGGGGATTTCTGGATTTGATTTCGTCTTGTCATGAGTGATTGTAGAAACATATACATGAATGAGACATGGCACGACGACGAACAAGACGAACAGTGAGCACATGCTAGGAGACTTGTTTGTGGACAAATGAACACATGAAGCATACCAAGTACCAATGAAGGGGACACATGCACATGCAACATTAAGCGAACACCAAGACCATTGAAGTTTCCGCACACTTTTTCATTCAGAGGTGAAGCTATGATACACCAAGAGCACACTCATTACTCAGCAACACAACAACTCGACATGGACACCACCATCAACATGTACATACCAATAGTGTTATGTCGATTCTTGTCATGAGTCGTCTTGGACACATCACTACAATGGGCCATATGTGTTGTAATCAATGTAATGTAACCTGGAAGTCCAAGAGACCCACATATGAAGTTGAAGAGTAATGTCAATTGAAGAGTCATGTAAGTCAAACAGTCATGAGAGAAGTCGAAGAGTCACAAGGGTCAAGTTCACCCTTGGCTATATATACCCCTCATTTGTACATGCAATGAGACTTTTCACCTTGGCTCGTCCCACATAGCCTTGAGAGTTTGTAGTCTTTTCTTTGAGGAGCGAGTTGTGGCTCCAATGTCCCACTACAAGGGTTAGTGATGTATGGTGTACGGATGTGTGTTGGAACTTTCGATTAATTCAGAAACCTGTTAATAGGCCAACACATTTTCACACATGTATTGTATTCGTTTATAAGACTATTCTTTGGACACTTGTAATGCATGTTGCTTTAAATTGTACTAAGATAGTTGAACTATTTCAGTTGTTTTAGTGCATACACTGTTGGAAATGTGTTGTGTCAGTTTTTATCACTGTCTCACCCGTGTGGACTACTCCGCCGGACACTAGACAGACTCATTCTTGTAAACTTGTTATAACATCCGTCGCACTCGTGTGGACTACTTTGCTGGGTGTTGTACGTGCTATCTATTCACTTTGTATTTGTGACTGCCACATCTGTGTGGACTGCTCTGCTGGATCTTGCTGTGTTGTGTGTCTCTACGTTAGTTGGGACTATTCACTCTTGACTTGAGACTCACTCTCACCCTCTTCCTCTGTAGTGAAATAAATTAGATATAAGTTACACTAAGTCCTCAACAGGCATACAAACCTTGATTTTTGAAGACTAACTGAACCACTCTCATGTGCTGACAAGCAAGAGCTAAGACATATCTTTAGGATAATGATAACTGGGTGATCATATCGGATGGGAATCCTACACCAAACGAGGTGAGGTCTAGTTGGGAGTTCATACCAGGGAGATCCCCTGAATGTTGGCGGGTCTAGCGCCATCAACACTATCACCAATGACTCATGCTTAAATTGATCAACCAACATAGTAGGGTTTCATATTTGACTCAACACTATAGCACATGCCCAAAATGACGGGAATATATGACTTAACCACAATATTCCATACATGACTGAATTTTACAATGATTTATAACATTTGTATTTACATGACCTTTACATTAAGAGACATATATGAAATTTATAACAAAGTCCAAAGGCCTCAATAATCATCAACAATCATCATGTACCATATAGTATCTGCACCATTAGCATCTGTTAGCAACAAAATGAACAACACCATGCACATTTTCATCACCAGTTTGCAAAATAAGACAAAGTAGATTTAATGTCATCAACCTGTGACCAAGTATGCAACATCAATAACATAATATTTTTCCGTAGAGATCTATAAACTCATCCTCTTGACCTCATCAAATTCAACTCGCTCTTTCCTTTAGTAGGAAGAGCCTCAATCCATGTTCATCAAAGGCATATGGATATTTTGTAGCATAGAAACACATATTTTCATGCATCTATCAACATATGTGAGAACCAAGCATATCAACATAAAGTAAGATAGGGAAAAGTAACATCATTCCTCAACATCATCAATATGTGACTAAATATGCCATGTCTCCAAGTATCATTTAGCATATGTAGAAGTAGTATATTAATAACCATGTCTTCATGAAACATGCGGTAACATCATTCTCTTGGTCCATTTTCTTCTTGCAAGAAGAAATATCACACCAACACCACTTCATTAACATGCAAATTAAGTAATCAACCATGATAATATCCTTATTTGTAATTCACCCATCAATGATATCCCATGACATAGAGATAGTAGTTTATATCTAGCTTATCATCAATGAGAAAAGTCATCAATAGAAAACCATGAGCTCATCATCATTTATCAAACTTTGTTAGTAATCCATCTCCTTAATACCATCAAGAGCAAAATTCCTTAAACAATATACCATGTGCAGCATATCATGTACGTGTGAGAACTAAGCACTATACACATCATCATCCATAACTGAGCCATATGAAACTTATGCATATTTGAAGGTGTAATAACAAAATAAAAGTAATGAGTGACACTCATCATCATCAAATAATGAGGTTGTATAATCAAGCTCTGTTCATCTCCTTGAACTTATGAAGATCAACATGTAAGCAACATAACATATGTACCATATGCATCATCAAAAAAAGCTTCTATCATCATAAATTTGATTAGTATCATTAGAAGAACTATGTGGCTTAAGAAACATATAAGTATCATCCATGATTTCATCATAAGAAACCCATGATAGCATCATAGTAGGATGCAACATATAGTCATCATTCAAAAACTTTAGAAACATGAGTATTTTCAGAAACATCATTAATATAAGCATCATTATGTAATAACAAATTCCTAAGTAATCAATATGCCAACAATGCACTATTAGAAGCGTAGAAAATGCTCCCCCTGAACCTATTCCAACCGTTCATTGTCAGGTTTGATCACATTAACTCATCCATCAATAAGGTCATCAAAGCAACTTCATCAATCAGTAAATCCATGTCATATTACAGTAACTCATAAATTATTATAAGCCAATACCATTTCTAGGTAGCATCCAATGACTGTAATAAACCAAAGTCAGAACTAGAAATCCAAATAATAACTAACTGAAGCATATCATTGTAGAAATTATCACTGTAGATCAATTGATAATGCAATGTAACTAAAGCAAAATACTTGATCTACTACTATCAAACTTGCGGAAGCTTAATAGATTTTCAGCAAGATCAAACATAACACATATAAGAGAAAAGAAGATTCAACCACACATGAAAAACATAATAATACTTTGGGGAAAGCCTCAGCTAAAAACCTTTCCATCTGTATTATCATATAAGTGGAAATATCTTAGGATTACACAAATATTTAGCTCACAAGCTATCCAGCTCTCAGTACAATCCCTCACTACTGCTCATAGACATAATAGACAACACATATGCCTTCCTTCAGTCCTCCAAGCCTCCTATTTCCTTGCACAGTTTCTCTTAGGTCTTCTAGCTGCCACTTGCGTGATTCTCACCTCACACACTGCTCTGACCTCTGTAGTAACTGTGCAATCATGAAGGAATGAATTCCTTCTGCATGCAAGGTATTTTCTTATAGGAAAATTCTTGCAACTGATAGTACACTGTCCCTTCCTTTAATCTCAACTGGGTCTCTGTCTGAACTGACATGCATGAGTTATTTATGAGAGAATATTCAATTATCTGGAGAACACTAGTTGCATGCATGCATGCATTAACTAACTGAGCTCACAATCAGTTCCACAAACTGTTTGGAACTAATCTAATTGGACTTAACTCAGTTAACCAAGCTAACTAATTACAACTCAAATACAACTCATTCTTATCTCTTTAATTAAGGGATAACTTCCTTAATCAAAGGGATAACTGTTGCATGTTTTCAATTTAAAGATTTCATGTTTGAATTTCTCCAACTAATTAACTCAAGATGAATTAATTAATTATTTTTCAAGCAGTTGCTGAGACTAAATTCGAATTTTAATTCAAGGACAAATTAAAATTGGAATATATCCTGAAATGCTATCTATAGCAATGCTATTTTTAGCATTTCTTGATGCTATTTTCAACAGAGTTGGAGTATATGCTGAAATGCTATTTATAGCAATGTTATTTTTAGCATTTCTATTTTTATCATTTCTTGTTGTTATTTTCAACAATCATAACTTCTCCTTGGGACAGTCGTATTGTTTCTTCATCATAGAGAAACATACATGACTGTCTGGATTTGAACTCACGTAGATAGACAACTTTCCTTCATAGGATCAATGTACAGAAAGAAAAATGTTGATTTTTCATAACCATAACTCCCCCTGAGCTTGTACTTTTTGTACTTGTTCACTGTTACTACATCAGATGTATGGTTAGTACACTAGGGGACTTTTGAGGTCTAAAATGGGCCTCCTAAGAAAAATGTACAACCAGAATAAAATTTATAAGAACCAATAGGATTCAAGATGATGATGTCAATCATGGGGGATGATTCACCATTTTTAGAGTAAAAAAGTAAAAAAGATTAAAAAATAATAAAATAATAAAACTACTTTTTCAACTCGTATTTTTAACTTATCTCCCTAATGTTTTTCTCAAATTTTGAGTGAGAGTACTCATTGGATGTAAAATTTAATTCCTCATCCAAGGAGTACCCATGTTTCGTACATTTGATGGACCTTGCTACATGAAAAATGAGAAATACATGAAAAAACGTGATTTCAATCACTTTTTTTTCATGTATTTCTCATTTTTCGTGTAGTAGGGTCCATCAAAAGTATGCAACATGGGTACTCTTTGGATTAGGAATCAAATTCTACATCCAACGAGTGTTTCTGCTCGAAATTGGAGTAAAACCCTAGGGAGATAAGTTGAAAATATGAGTTGAAAAAATAGTTTTTTCTTTTTTCCCTCTAAATTTGATGATGTAATATAATATTATTTTATTATTTCCACTATTATTTTATAATTTCCCTAGGAGGTCCATTTTAGACCTCAAAATTCCCCTAATAAATCATGAATATTAAAACAACCATGGGAATCATCATCAACATATGTATTGCTCCCCTTAAGATTATACATCACTAATCTTGAGAACCTTATAATCATCATTTGTTATCATGAGGTCATGTACATCGCATCACTTCTACAATCACTTCTAGAATTATTATTTTAAGAATAATGCACTGCAATGGACACCATATTTTTTTACTCCGAGTCTGCATCCTCCTCATATATGTGAGAATTCAGTTCTTTAAGCACATATAATTTGTCTGGGTTTCAATATCCTCTTGCTATGACCTTTCCAGATTCTTCATCTATAACTTTTCATTTTGTTAATGTAAATACAATTACATTTCCTTTATTTTCCATTTGACCTACACTTAGAATATTTTTCTTCAGCCCTTGAACTAATAAAGTATCAACTGCTCCTTTATGTTTATTAATTATGGCTCTACCTTTCCCGATAACTTTTACTGGAGCATTATTTCCAAAAATAACCTTACCATATTGGTTTTTCTTGAGAAACTCCATCACTCTAATCTCCAATCATGTGATGAGAGAATCCACTGTCTATGTACCATTCATCTTCTTCTTCAAATGAGCAGAGAGCAAGAAGACACCTTATCTATTCTTATTCTTTCTGCTTATTATGAAAATTGTTGGTGGATCCATCTTTTTAATGTCTTTTGACATCAATATTCTTATCTGATTGCTTGCCATGTTGCCCAAGGTGATCCATAGATTTGTTCCTGAATTCTTTTGCTACATGCCCAAACTTGCTACAAGTATAACATCTTATATGAGCATAGGTATCATAATATTTTTGTTTCATATTCCTTTTATTGCAATTAATAACTTTGTGACCAAATATATTGCAAGAAAAACAATATCTCTTAAAGAAGTCGGAGTACCTGGAAGCTGATGATATTTCTGTGAAGTGGTTATTTGCTTGAGATTGAAACAATTTACTTCTACAATTCGCTGCAACGTGTCCATAATTATGACACAAACAATTCAATATTATTGATCGGAGGAGAGAATCGATTACCATTAGGAGTAAATGTTTTTCTTTGAATATTCACTTTCCTCGGTTGTTGATCAAGTTGACTTGTTATCTCTTTGTTGAGCATTTCAGCTTTTTCATTGTTACCCTTTAAATTCCTTGCATCAACTTGTGAACTAGATTCTTCTTCAATAGTTTCAAGAAAGCCAAGACCAAGTTTGATGGCGAGAGACCTTTGAATACTAAGAATCGTATCCAAAATATTAGTACTATCTTGAAATCTCAAATGTTTATCTTTTTCTTCTAATTTACCTTTTAGAGTGTTTACATCAACCTCCATTATTTGATATTGCTTCTTCATACCTTCTTCAACCCTTCTTCCTTCTTCTACTTGCTCCTTTAATTTGAGAATCTCCTCTTCCAGCCCATTTTCTTGCTCTTCAAATATTTGAAGTAGTTCTTCATTTTTCTTATTTGATTTTTCAAGATCTGCTCTTAGAGAGACGATCTTAGCTTCAATACCTTCACAAATCACCATATCTACCTTGAAGACACAAAGGTCATTGCCAATGAAAAACATCATTTTAAACGTAAAGTGCGGGAGGCACTTGAAATCATCAAGCACCCGCATAACCTCAATAGGGATGGAGGCTTGGAAGTTAGCAGAAATTGGATTTCCCTTCTCCCCCGCAATGAATAAAATGCTCTCCCTTTTACATCACCCTTACCATTCTTCATCATTCCTGCCCTCTGCCCCCTACCCCTCCCAATTCTCTCCTATACCACATTCCCCCTCTCCTCCTAAAATTTCTCTATCACCCTCTCATGCTCCCCGCCTGTGAATTTTAACTCTCCCCCCTTTTGGAACCCCTCCCTTCTTTGACCCAATCCTTGGTTAACCCAGCTCCACCCCTCTCCTACCCCTAAAAATAATATTAAGTATTATTAAGTAATACTACTTATATTATCTAGTAACATGATTTGATATTCAGTATAGTTAAGATTCATTTTAGAATATATTAGCAATTACCTAATAACATAGGCTTAAATAAATAAAAAATCAAATTATTAGTAAAGTAATATATTAATACTTCTCTTCAATAATAAATAAATAATAAAAAGAAAAGAAATTAATAATTAATTAAAATAAACTTAAAATATAATTTATTAAAAGAATCAAGAAAAAACCTATTACAAAAAGTTGAATTTTTTTTTGAAAACAAACTGTAGTAATGAAAATAATAATATCAAGATTTATATTAAGCTGAGTATAATATAACTCATATTAAGATATATTAGCAATAATTAGAGCATTAATCCATAAAAATCATTACTAAAATAAAATAGAGTATCATAGAAAGATTTATAAATAAATAATTTATTAATTAAATAACAAGATAATGAAAATGAATTGAAATACAAATTTGTTTAAATAATAAGTGGTCATTCATCTTGAGCTGGTCGACTCCCTAACTTGACAAAATACCAGATCATATTTATAGCTCCCTTTTCTCTTCTTTGTAGAATCAATCTCGAGGATGAGTATTGTTCTAGATGCAAAACATAGAAAAAATGAAAATAAATACTATGGAATATCCGAATCCATAATCTCAAAAACCACACCACAGAGATCCACAAACCATTATGATCCTTGTTATCATATGCTTGCAACTTATCTTTAAGATTAACAATATTTTTCAAAGCAAGATCAAGTTTTGTTCTTAGATGAAAAATTTCTTCTAACCTATCTTCTTTTGAATCAACAAATCCATCTGACATAACAAAGTTTGTTTTGTTATCATGTTCATTTTTTGACACATTGTTAGGGATAAAATTACCTGGTAGTTCCCATGATGGGGAATCTTCCTTTGGGATTTCTTCATGGATTTCTTATAGCTTATCCCACACTTGCTTTGCAGATGTATAATGCATAACCCTGTTTAATCTTGAATCAGGTATGCTATTAATGATGTCACTTAATGCCTTACTGTTCTTTTGCACTTCCTCATCCGATGGAGGAATTTTGAACTTCCTCGTCTAACATCTCTTTAAAATGATTACTTTCACTTTTACCCATGAGTGCAAGTTCATTTGTTTCACTGTCATCATCACTATCATTATTACATAGACAAGTAAATGGACCACAATTAGAACAAGCACACATACCTCAGAATTCTTTGTTACCATCTTCTTCATTCTTGATCAATAGAAAGCCTGGTGCTCCCAAACATGAATATTCGGTGACATCTGTAACTGTCACTGTATTTGATATATCATTGTCACAATTTTCTGAATCCCTCCTTCGAGCTATCTTCTTCTTTCCCATCATCTTGATGGATCTCCTTCAAGCAATCAAGCTTCTTTTGAAGGATCTGCTATGATACCAATATTTGAGAAAAATACCGAGGGAGAGGGGGTGAATCAGTATTTGAAAACTCACTAAAATCTTTAAATTTCTTATTCATATTTATGTACGTGACTCTAATTCACATATGTACACAATTGTGATGGGGATAAGTAGCCTATATTCAATTAACTAACTTTTCAACTAATTTATCATCTGTTTAATTTGGACCAATGCATAAGTACTTATTTAGACATTAATTAAACAGTAACCATGTGTATTAAGAACAAAATAAACCATCACACATAAGAAATACATCAACATACATGAACACTTTTATTTTTAGGTGGAAACCCAATGTGGGCAAAAACCACCGTTGCTGTCGTCTTTGTCTTCATCTTTTATTATAATTATTTATTTTTACAATCTTGCACTGGCGCAACTCATACCAGCACACACGTACCCACCTACAGAAGGCTACAACCTTCTCTCGTTCTCCAGCATCCACTGGAAGGGAGCTCCAACCCCTGATGTCATTTACCGGCATCCACTGGAAGGGAGCTTCTACCCCCTAATATGATTTACCAACTACCACTAGATCCACCTGAACCAAAACATTAAATCTGTAGGTCACGTTTGATCAATTTTTCAGACTGTATCCACTACCATAATTTAAGCCCAATATCAAAAACCAATCATTGTATCAAATTCATGAACCAACTTAATCATCAAATCATTGAATAAACCAAAGCAGCTAGATCATCTCATATCATTGTATACTCTTCATCAGAATTCCAGATCACTTACAATTCATCAAAGAAACCAGATCCTGTCATTGCAAACCTTGGTCAATATTATGTCAGAATATATATGCTACTATTGTGAGACATACCTACGTACATACGTGCTTTCTCTTCAACTAACCCACGTACAAATCTCAAAACGCTGAACCTTGAAACTTAATCACTGCACTACTGAAATAGATCACTACAACACATACTGACCTTGTCATAGATATCTGAACCAAATACAAATCATCTCATAACAACATCATTAATATTCAAAATTTCATAACATAATCAATTCAACCTTAACCAAAACTCTCAAACAAATATCATCATGAAATACTTCATTGATAGACAATAGTAAACACAACAAGCCTGATTAGACATCATATATAGCAAAACCCTGACATATGTACATGACCCTTGTAAGACACTTCTACATATGTACGTGCCTTTGAAGAAGAATACTCGCATACAAATCTGTTCATACTGCAAAATCGATACGCGATTACTCAGAAACATATCCGTGTATGTAGGCGATATTTTTGAATAAAACCACGTACATATTTGTAACTATTGAATCATACATTCGATGCACAACAAAACATCAATCAAACCTAAATCTCGACATATACTGTAAAAAACAAACTTCATAACATTATCATCACAAATCTATCAACCAATAAGCATATTATGTAATGTGTAGTCATTATAGATCTGATCCATCATCACACTCTCAGGTGCACACTTATTTTAGATCAAACAATTCATCAATAAATCATATCATGCACACTATAAAAAACAACTTTGATCTCCATATGCTTATATAGTTTATGCCTTAACCAGTACCTTAGGTCAATTCCATAGTTATGCCGATTGTATTGTTTGACGAGATCAAATATCCATTGTCACGCTCATTACTATGGGCCAATACCATGGTAAAGACCTCTGGTATTGAAAATACCATGGTGCAAAAATTGTAAGTGACTTTGCTTTACTATACCTGCCTATGTACATGACTTTGCTTCACAAAAACTATGTATATGCGACTTTGCTTCACAAAATATGCGTATACTTCTTCAAACTTGATCTTTATCATTCCTATGTCTCTAAACTGATATTCCTTTGTATAATATTTCTGTCACATCTGTACTGGCCTTAATACTCATCTTGCTACCATCACGTTGGAATTTTTATTTAGTAGGTTGCCATCAAGGAAAACACATTTGTCATAATGCCAACAATATCCCCCTTCGGACTTGATGGCAACCACTTTGGTGTTTGGTCACCGTCACATGTAGATATTTGTAAACACATATGTAGATATACTAAGTTTCTCTCCCAAGTCACCAAGCATTCCCAAAATATTAAGCTTCTCTCCCCCTTTGACATCAAGGGAAAATGGATGACCAATGCTGAATGAAGGCTTCTCTCCCTTTGGTGAAATGATCATTATAGATCTAATCTGCTAAGAACTATGGATACTGACCATCCTCCCCCTGAGCACATGCTAAATTTTCTGAAGATATACAAAGATGTACATGATTCTATGACTCAACCATACATGACCTTTCCTATCACTAATGACTCATGATTACATTGATCACCCAACACAGTAGGGTTAAATATTTGACTCAACACTACATCACATGCCCAAAATGATGGGATTAGATGACTTAACCACAATAGTCCATACATTACTGAATTTAACAATGATTTATAACATAGGTATTTACATGACCTTTACATCAAGAGACATATATGACATTTATAACTAACTCCAAAGACCTCAATAGTCATCAAAACTCATCATACACCATATAGGAGTTGCACCATAAGCATCTGTTAGCAACAACATGAACAACAACATGCACATTTTCATCACCAATTTGCAAGATAACATAATGTAGATTTAATGTCATCAAAATGTGACCAAGTATGCAACATCAAAAACATAATATTTTTCCATAGAGATCTCCTATCAGCTCATCCTCTTGACCTCATAAAGGTCAAATTTCTATTTCCTTTAGTAGGAAGAGCTTGAATCCATGTTCATGAAAAGCATATGGATATTTTGTAGCATAGAAACATATATTTTCATGCATCAACCAACATATGTGGGAACCAAGAATATCAAAATAAAGTAATATAGGGAAAAGTAGCATCATTCATCAACATCATCAATATGCAACTAAATATGCCTTGTCCGTAAGTATCAGTTAACAATAGTATATTAATAACCATGTCTTCATGAAACCTGTAGTAACACCATTCTCTTGTCCCATTTTCTTCATGCAAGAATAATTATCACACCAACACCACTCCATCAACATGAAACTTAAGTAATCATCGATAATATCCTGATCTATAATTCAACTATCAATGATATCCCATGACATAGAGATAGTAGTATGTATTTATGTTCTCATTAATGAGAAAAGTCATCAATAGAAAACCATGAGCTCACCATCATTTATCAAACTTTGTTAGTAACCCATCTCCTTGATACCATTAAGAGCAAAAATCCTCAAACAATATACGATGTGCAACATATCATGTACGTGTGAGAACAAAGCGCTATAGGCATCATCATCCATAACTGCACCATATGCATCTTATGCATCTTTGAAGGTGTAATAACAACAACATAAAAGTAATGAGTGACTCTCATCATCATAAAATATGAGGTTGTATAATCAAGCTTTGTTCATCTCCTTGAACTTATGAAGATCAACATGTAATCAACATAACATATGTACCAGAAGCACCATCAAAATAGACTTCTATCATCATAAATATGATCAATAGAACCATAACAACTATGTGGCTTAAGAAATATATAAGTATCATCCATGATTTCATCATAAGCAACCCCCGATAGCAACATAAAATGATGCAACATATAGTCATCATTCATAAACTTCAGGAACATGAGTATCTTTAGCAACATCATTAATATAAGCATCATTATGTAATAAAAAATTCTCAAGCAATCATATTTCCAACAATGAACTATTAGAAGAATAACAAATGCTCCCCATGAACTTGTGCTAACTGTTCACTATCAATTCTGATCACATCAACTCATCCTTCAGTATGGTTATCAAAGCAACTTCATCAATAAGTAAATCCATGTCATATTGCAGTAACTTATAAACTATTATAATCCAATACCATTTCTAAGTAGCACCCACTGACTGTAACAAACCAAATTCAGAACGAGAAAGCCAAATAATAACTAACTGAATCATATCATAACTTCTCCCTGGGACATTCCTATTGTTTCTTCATCATAGAGAAACATACACGACTATATGGATCTGAACTTGTGTATATACATGACTTTCCTTCATAGGATCTACGTACAAAAAGTAAAATGTTGAGTTTTCATAACCACAACCCCCCCTGAGCTTGTATTGTCTATACTTGTTTACTGTTACCACACATGATGTCCTGTTAGTATCATGAATATTAAAACAACCATGGGAATCATCATCAACATATGTATTTCTCCCCTTGAGATTATACATCACTAATCGTGATGACATGATAATCATACTTTGTTCTCATGAGGTCATGTACCTCACATCACTTCTGCAGTATCTGTTAGAAGTATTCTTTTAAGAATAATGAAATGAAATGGGCACCATCTTCTTTTACTCTGATTCTGAATTTTCCTCATATATGGGATAATTCAGTTCTTTAAGAACATATAATTTGTATGGGTTTCTATATCCTCTTACTATGACCTTTCCAGATTCTCCATTTATAACTTTGCATTTGGTTGATGTAAATACAATTACATTTCCTTTATTTTCCCTTTTACCTACACATAGAATATTCAACTTTAGCCCTTGAACTAATAAAGTATCAACTGCTCCTCTATGTTTATTAATTATGGCTCTATATTTTTCTAGCACTTTTGCTATAGCATTATTTCCAAGAATAACCTTACCATATTGGTTTTTCTTGAGAGACTCCATATTACTCTTATCTCCAGTCATGTGATGAGAGCATCCGTTGTCTATGTACCATTCATTTTCTTCTTCTTTTGCTTATTATGAGAAATGTTGGTGGATCTGTCTTTTTCAGGTCTTCTGACATCAATATTCTTATCTCATTGCTTGCTATGCTGTTTGAGATGATCCATAGATTTATTCTTGCATTCTTTTGCTACATGGCCAAACTTGTTACAAGCATAACATCTTATATGAGCAGAGGAATCATAATATTTTTATTTCATATTCCTTTTATTGCAATTAATAGCTTCATGACCAATTATATTGCAAGATAAAAAATATCCCTTAAAGAACCCTGAGTACCCGAAAGCTGATGATCTTTCCGTGAAGTAGTTATTTGCTTGATATTGAAACAATATACTTCTGCAATTGGCTGCAACATGTCCATAATTATGACAAATTAAATTCAATATTATTGATTAGAGGAGAGAATCCATTAACATTAGGAGTAAATTTTTTCCTTTGAAAATTCACTTGCCTTGGTTGTTGATCAAGATGAATTCTTATCTATTTGTTGAGCATTTCATGTTTTGCATTGTTACCGTTTAAATTACTTGCATCAACTTGTGAACTATTTTATCCTTCAACAATTACATGATAACTAAGACTAAATTTGATGGCGGGAGACCTTTGACTACTAAGAATATTATCCAAAATATTAGTACTATATTGAAATCTCAAATTGTTATCTTTTTCTTATAATTTACCTTTTAAAATGTTTACCTCAACATCCATTCTTTGATATTTCTTTTCCTTTTCTCTTCGTCATATTTTCTTCAACCCTTCTTCCTTCTTCCACTTTCTCCTTTAATTTGAGATTTTTTTTTTTTTTTTTGCCCATTTTCTTGTTCTTCAAATGCTTGAAGTAGTTCTTCATTCCGCTTATCTGATTTTTCAAGATCTCCTCTTAAAGAGATGATCTCAGCTTCAAGACCTTCACAATATTGTTTAGATTCCATAGAAACATTTATGGATTTAATATGATCCTTGTTATCATATGCCTACAAATTATCTTTAAGATTAACAATATTTTTCAAATCAAGATCAATTTTTGTTCTAAGATAAAAAATTTCTTCTAACTCGTCTTCTTTTGAATGAAGAACTCCATCTGACATAAAAAAGGTTGTTTTGTTATCATGTTCATTTTTTGGCACTATGTTAGGGATAAAATTACTTGGTAGTTCCCCTGACGAGGAATCTTCCTTTTGGATTTATTCATGTATTTCTCGTAGCTTATCCCACACTTCCTTTGTAGTTGTATAATGCATAACCCTGTTTAATGTTGAATCAAGTATGATATTAATGATGTCACTTAATTCCTTACTATTCTTTTTCACTTCCTCGTCTTATGGAGGATTTTTGATGTAGGCATTGCATACTAGATAAAAAACATTACAGTTCATTACATTAGATTTCATCTTTTCTTTCCATTGGTGATAATTATCATTGCTTAACATAGGTACCCCTTCATTGTTCATTGTTTCTGACTTGCCTTGTTCTTCTGCTTCTATGACCATCATTCTTGAATTTGTTTTCTCTTTAAAATTCTTACTGTCACTTTTACCCATGAGTGCAAGTTCACTTGTTTCACTGTCATCATCACTATCATTATTGCATAGACAAGGAAATGGACCACAATTAAAACAAAATCCCATACCTGATAAATCTTTGTTACCATCTTCTTCATTCTTGATAAATAGAAAGCATGATGCTCTCAAACCTGATTATTTGTTGACATCTATTACTGTCACTGCATCTGATATATCACAGTCACAGTTTTCTGAATCCCTCCTTCGAGCTATCTTCTTCTTTCCCATCATCTTGATTATCTCCTTCAAGCAATAAATATTCTTCTGAAGGACCTGCTCCAATACCAATTGTTGCGAAAAATACTTGGGGGGGGGGGGTGGGGGGGGAAGTGAATCGGTATTTTAAAACTCACTAAAACCTTTAAATTTATTATTCATATTTCTGTACATGACTTGAAATCAGTGAACCAACATATGTACGCGACTATGATGAGGATAAGTAGTGTATATTTAGAGTTGGAAAATTATATATTACAGAGCAATGGAGCACATAAAATATTGCAGAAATATAAACACCGAAAATGCATAAAACAAGAGAGACACAGATATATGTGGTTCATCTAGTTTGGGCTACGTCCACGGAGAAATAGCCAGTCCTTCTTCTAATATATTATCCAGCACACTGAAGAGATAAAACCTACAGTAGATCCACTGTAACTCCCTCTTGGCTCTCAATCTCCTCTCTCTTCCTCACTCATAATGCAGATCTACATAGATGCAATACAATTCCCTGATATATAGCAAGGGGTTGCCTTCTAGGGAAAAAAACCATAAATTAAACATAACTTCTACCATCAAATCTCCACCTAATGAATGACCTAGATTGACTACGAAATTACAACATTTTACAAGGCAATTTTACATCTATTCTTAGCTTCAGGGGCGCTGCTCCCGATCCCCCCACCAGGGGGGGCTCCTAAAAGGTCATAGTCACCCCCCCTGGACCCCCCCTGCAGTGAATATTTTATGGGCGGCGTGGCCGCCCCATTTCTTACTAGGGTCCAATGCAACCTTACCTTTGAATACAAAAGATAATCAGGCTCCACACCCAATAATCTCCCACTTGGAGACTGATTATAACAACTCCACTGTTGCTTCATTTTCTGGACAATGAATCCACTTTGGACCTGGCTGTTTCTCATGTTCTTCATCATACTTGAAGACTAATTGAAACTGAGCAGATTCTCAGTTTCTCCTCGGTTACAACTTTTGTTAACATATCTGTAGGTTTCTGGCTAGTGTGTATCTTTTCCAGCTTCAACTGTCCATCTTTCAACACTGACCTTATGAAATGGTACTTGAGCTGTATATTGTTAGTCTTGGAATGAAATGCAGAGTTCTTTGCAAGATGTATGGCACTCTGGTTGTCACTGTATAACCTGCCCAACTCCTACTTCTTACTCAATTCATCCAGACACCTTTGTAACCAAATAATTTCTTTACTAGCCTCTGTTGCAGCAACATACTCCGCTTCTATTGTTGAGAGTGCAACAACACTTTGCAGTTTTGAGACCCAATTGACAACTGTTCCACATACAGTAAACACATACCCTGTTGTGCTCCTCCTGTTATCTCTATCACCCGCCATATCTGCATCAACATATCCCTATAGAGCAATGTTTGAACCACCAAAGCATAATGCTTGATTTGTGGTACCTCTCAAATACCTAAGAATCCACTTCACCGCCATCCAATGTTCTTTTCTTAGATTGTTCATGTACCTGCTTACAACTCCCACTGCAGGTGCAATATCAGGGCTTGTTTAAACCATTCCATACATTAGGCTTCCAACTGCTAATGCATATGGAACTTTAGACATATGAGCCATTTCTTCCTGAGTCTTGGGACACTCCTCCTTACTTAATTTGAAATGGCTACCCAAAGGTATACTAACTGGTTTTGCATTCTACATATTAAACCTTTTCAACACCTTTTCTATGTACTCACTTTGAGACAATGTTAATTTGTGATTCTTCCTGTCACTAGTTATTCTCATACCAAGGATTTGTTTTGCAGCACCCAAATCCTTCATTTCAAACGAGTTTTCCAATTTTATTTTAAGCACATTTATCTCCTGCATGTTATAACCTGCAACAAGCATGTCATCTACATACAATAACAATATAATAAAACTGCCATCATTTTGCCTTTTGAGATAAACACAATGATCAGAGTGACATCTAGTATAACCTTGTTCAGACATAAACCTGTCAAATTTTAGATACCACTGCCTTGGAGCCTATTTTAAGCCATACAAGCTCTTCTTCAACT
>APFE030466495.1:0-50914 GCA_000404065.3 Pinus taeda | reverse complement strand
AGCCTATTTTAAGCCATACAAGCTCTTCTTCAACTTGCACACTAGTTTCTCCTTCCCTTTTACCTCATATCCTTATGGTTGCTGCATATATATCTCTTCCTCCAAATCCCCATGGAGAAAGGCTGCCTTTACATCTAACTGCTCAAGATGCAAATCTTCAGCTACTACTAGACTTAAAATAGTTCCGATTGAAGTCATTTTAACAACAGGAGAAAATATTTCATCAAAATCAATACCTTTATTCTGTGCAAACCCCTTCACCGCAAGTCTAGCTTTGTACCTATGTTTTCCTCCATATTCTTCCTTCAGCCTGTAAACCCATTTATGCTGCAATGTGGTTTTACCTGCAAGCAACCTGACTAAGTCCCAAGTCTGGTTATGTGCTAAGGAGTCGATCTCTTCTTTCATGGCTTGCTCCCACTTCTTGCTGGTTTCTACCTACACTACTTCTTCATAACATTTTGGTTCACCAGAATCAGTCAACTATACATAATATAATGAAGGGGAGTATCGTTCAGGGGGTCTACTTATCCTGGTAGATCTGCTAACACCACTTTCAAGTGTTTGAGGTGCTTGTTGCTGTTGTGGTTTTTGTTTTGGCTGTTGATCATTATGATTTTTAGGCACCACCACTTTTCCTGTGATATTGTCAAGCACTGTGTATTCTTTGTTTTCTTTTTCTTGTTTCTTTTCCTGCAGCTGATCCTTATACAGTACCTTTTCATTGAATATGACATCTTTGCTCCTAATGATTTTGTGTTTTTCATAATCATAAAAGCGATAACCAAAATCATTAACACCATATTCAATAAAGGTACATTTCGTTGATTTTGCCTCAAGCTTTGTTCTATTTTCTTTATTAATGTGGACAAAGGCTTCACAACCAAAAGTCTTTAAAAAAGAGCAGTTTACCTTTTTACCTGTCCATGCCTCCTTTGGAACACCACCATCCAAGGAACTTGAAGGTCCTCTGTTTATTAGATAAACAAAAACATCTACAAGATCTGCCCAAAATTGTAAAGGCAATCCTGCATGCGATCTCATGCACCTTACACGCTCCATTATTCTCCTGTTCATCCTTTCTGACACGCCATTTTCCTGTGGTGTTCCTGGAACTGTCTTCTCTCTGCGAATTCCATTCTCAGAATAGTACCTATCAAACTCTTTGCTGCAATATTCACCTCCATTATCTAATATGAGACACTTCAACCTTTTTCCTGTCTCATTTTCAACCAAAGCTTTCCATTTCTTGAAAGTATCAAATACATAAAATTTATTTCGAATACAATAAATCTAGGTTTTTTTGGTTGCATCATCAATAAAAAGTAACATAATAACGAGAGCCACCAAGAGATGATTCCTGAGCAGGTCCCCATACATATCTATGCACAAGCTCTAATTTTTCACTCTTCTTTTTTTCCCAACTCTAAGGAATCTGACTTTCTTCTGTTTTCCATAAACACAATTCTCACAGAATTTTAAATCAACATGCTTCATACTGAACAAATTTCTTGAGTGAAGAATCTGCATCCCCTTCTCACTCATGTGCCCGAGCCTATGATGCCACAATGCCATATCTTCTCCTGTAGAGGTTAAAGCATTAACATAATTAGAAATACCATTGCATAAATACAATGTACCAACATTTTCTCCTTTCGCTATTACCAGGGATCCTTTAGTGACCTTCTAGGTTTTATTTATGAAAGTAGTTACGCAACCTTCACCTCCCAACTGCCTTGTTGAAATCAGATTTTTCTTTAGATCTGGAACATGCCTTACCTCCTTCAAAAGCCACTGATTTCCATTTTTCTGTTTTATGAAAACTGTACCCATTCCAATGATTTTACAGGGTTTATCATCACCCAATCGAACCTCTGCAAAATCTCCTTGAACATAATCATGAAATGTTTCCTATCAGGTGTGGCATGGAATGAGGCCCCTGAATCTACCACCCAAGCATCAATAATATTCTCTAATGAAAGAATCAAAGCATCTTGCAACACATCACTTGTTACATTCGCTTCATGATTAGTTTCTTTCTGCGCGTCTCCTTCTTTTCCCTTCCGAGACTTGCAGTATTTCTTCAGGTGTCCTTTCTTCCCGCATTTCCAGCGCACTATCCCTGATCTGGACTTGGATCTGCCTTTCCTTGACTTACTGCGATATCCAGGGTCGTTTCCTCTTTCCATTTTTCTTCCCCTTGGCTCTGCAGTCAAAGCAATACTTGATGTCTCACTAGAGCTTTTCCATCGCATTTCCTCGCTAAGGATTGCACTAACAACATCACCAAACTTTAAAGTACTAGATCTAGAGACATAGTTACTAATGGCCATAACTAAACCATTCCAACTTTCCGGAAATGAGCACAAAAATAAAAGAGCCCTAACTTCATCATCAAAATTTACCCCTACAGAACTTAACTGACTTGTAACTGTATTAAAATAATTTAAATGGTCTGAAACAGATCCACCTTCTGAAATCTTCATATTAAATAAATGCTTCATAAGAAATACCTTATTTGAGGCCAAGGGTTTTTCATATAGTTTGGCTAATGTCGACATTAAACCTTCTGTTGTCATTTCCTTTGAAATATTAAATGCTACCGACACTGCTAGGCACAGCCGTATTGTTCCAAGTGCCTTTCTGTTGAGAATGTTCCATTATGTGTCTGTCATACTCGTCGGCTTCTTTGTTTTTCCGCTCAATGGTAGGTACAAATCTTTCTGATACAGATAATCTTCCATCCACATCTTCCACAACTGGTAGTTTTGTCCGTTGAATTTTTCGACCCTAAACCTACCATCTTGCACCATTGCTCCCACTCGAACTAGGAATCCTTCTCTCCTGCGAGTTTATCAGCCAAATAGACCTTCGACTTTGATACCACTTGTTGGAAAATTATATATTACAGAGCAATGGAACACATAAAATATTGCAGAAATATAAACGCAGAAAATGCATAAAACAAGAGAGACACAGATATATGTGGTTCACCCAATTTGGGCTACGTCCACGGAGAAATAGCCAGTCCTTCTTCTATTATATTATCCAGCAAACTAAAGAGATACAACCTACAACAGATCCGCTGTAACTCCCTCTTCGCTCTGAATCTCCTTTCTCTTCCTCACTCAGAATACAGATCTACATAGATGCAATACAATTCCCTCATATATAGTGAGGGGTTGCCTTCTAGGAAAAAAATCCTAAATTAAACATAACTTCTACCGTTAGATCTTCGCCTAATGAACGACCCAGATTGACTACGTAATTACAACATTTTACAATGAAATTTTACATCTATTCTTAGCTTTGGGGGTGCTTCCCCTGATCCCCCCGCCAGGGGGGGCTCCCAAAAGGTTGCAGCCGCCCCCCTTGGACCCCCCTTGTAGCGAATATTTTACAGGTGGCGTTGCTGCTCCATTTTGAACTGGGGTCCAATGCAGCGATACCTTTGAATACAGAAGATAATCAGGCTCCACATCCAACATTCAGTTAACTAACTTTTCAACTAATTCATCATCTGTTTAACTTGAACCAGTGCATAAATACTTATTTATACATTAATTAAATAGTAACCATGTGTAGTAAGAAAATAATAAACTATCACACATAAAAAATACATCAACATACATGAACACCGAGATATTTAGGTGGAAACCCAATGTGGGAAAAAACCACCGCTGTTGCCGTCTCTGTCTTTATTTTTTATTATAATGAAAAATTTCTTACAATCTTGTACTGGTGCAAACTCATACTAGCACACATGTACCCACATGAAGAAGGCTACAATGCTCTCTCGTTCTCCAGCATCCACTGAAAGGGAGCTCCAACCCCCTGATCTCGTTTACGGGCACCCACTAAAAGGGAGATCCTACCCCCTAATCTCATTTACTAACTACCACTGGAAGGAAGCTTTGAATTTCTCACTGAAGGCTCCAACCTTCAGAACTTTCAGAAACCACCCTATATTTCATATTGGATCCACCTGAACCAAAACATCAAATTTGTAGGCAATGTTTTATCAAATTTCAGACTGGACCCACTACCATTATTTAAGCCCAATAACCAATCACAGTATCAAATTATTGAACCAACTTAATCATCAAACCATTAAATAAGCCAAATAAGCCTGTTGATGGTGCTGGACCCACCAACATTCAGGGGATCTCCTTGGTTTAAAGTCCCAACTAGAACTCACACTGTTTAGTGTAGGAGTCCCATATGGTATGATGGCCTGATTCCCATTATCTTAAAGATATGCTTTAGCTCTTGCTTGTCAGCACATGAGAGTGGTTTGCTTTGTCTTCGAACATCGAGGTTCGTGTGCCTGGTGAGTGCTTAGTGTTACTCGTGTCAAGGTTCTTTCACCGCAGAGGGAGAGGGTGGAAGTGAATCTCAAGACAAAAGGGAATAGTTCCAACTCTGTTAGAGACACACAACACAATAGGACATGCAAAAATTTCGGTGTAGTATTCCACATGGATGCAGTAGTCAAAAACACATAGTGAACATATACCACGTACAACACCCAACAGAGTAATCCACACGAGTGAAATGGTCGTTATAACAAGTTTACGAGGATGATTCTGTCAAGTGTTTGGCAGGATAGCCCACACGAGCGAGACAATGTTAACAACTTATACAACACATTTTCGTAAGCATATGTATTTGAACAACCGAAATAGTTTAACTTATTTATAAAGGTTAAAGAAAAATGCATTACAAGTGTCAAAAGAATAATATTGCAAACAAATACAATACATGTGTGAAAACTTGCTGCCCTGTTATCAGGCTTATGAATTAAGAGAAAGTTACAAGACACATCGGTACACCATTACATCACTAACCCCAATATTAGGGCGTTGAAGCCACTACTCGCTCCTCAAAGAAAAGAGTATAAACTTTCAAGGCTATCTGGGAGCAGCCAAGGTGAAAAGTCTTTTGCATGTACAAATGAGGGGTATTTATAGCCAAGGGTAAAACTGGCCCTTGTGACTATTCGACTTCCCTCATGACTGTTTGACTTACATGACTCTTCAACTTTACATGAATCTTGAGATTTACATGTGGGTCTCTTGGACTTCCACGTTACATTATATTGATTACAACAATATGGAAAATAGTAGTGATGTGGCCGAGATGACTCATGACATGACTCAACACGATAGAGTTGGTATGGTCATGCTGCTAGTTGTGTGCATGTCAAGCTGTAGTGCTGCTGAGTGATGGGTGTGCTCTTGGTGTATCGTATCTTCACCTTTGCATGACAAGGTGTGTGGAGTCTTTGATGGTCTTGGTGTTCACTTGATGCTGCACGTGCATGTCTCTCCTTCGCTTCTACTTTGTCATGCTTCATGTGTTCGTCCATTCGCAAACAAGTCTCCTTGCATGTGCTCCTTGTGCATCCTGTTTGTCATCACGTCAAGTCCTAATCATGTACATGTATATGCAATCACTCATGATGAGACAAAATCATATCCAAAAATCTCCTAGTCTACCATGATGCATTGTCTTTCGTTTTTGGATGCAGGTGACTGGGAGAGAGGAAAAGGCTCTGTAAATGTGGAAGGATGATTTCAAGCCAGGCTGTGAGCTACGGGCACTATCCATGAAAACTGGTCAAAGGTCATAGGGAGGCTCAGATGGGCAATCTGGATTAGCAATGACTGTTTGCATGATCTTTCTTGGATGAGATGGGAAATCCAGATTAGCAATAATTGTCTGCAGGATTAGGCTTGACTAGATGGAAGATTTGTGCAATTTTTTTAGGGAGGCGGTGTAGGCAACAGAGGGAGACTGGTAGTGAAAACTGCATAATTTCTCTGGGGAGATGGCAACAAGCTGTAGGAGGCTGTTGGAAAAAACAGCACAAAGTTGGGAGATTGGCTTTCTAGACATCCCTGTGTAGTTTTTGAGCTGAGTGGGATGCTGTGCAACAGGGAGACTGCTCATGAAAACTGCACAATTTTTAGGATGAGCAGCAGGCCGGCTGATAGGGTGACTGGCTAGAAAAGATGCGCAATTTTTGAGGGCAATGCAGTGAGCGGCAACGAGTGTCTGTCTAGCATGTTTGTGTAGTTTCTTCAGTCAGCGGAAGCAGGAATTCTTAGCAGCTTCTGCGTAATGTTTTGGAGGAGTGAGGCCCAGGGTCACTGCCCAGTCAAACTCTCTTGTTAACCAACAAGAGACTTGGTTGATGTTGCTTGCGGGTAGCGCAAAATGAGATGGCTTGCTGGGAAACTTCTACGCTATTCTGAGTGATAGTCAATTGAGTCGATTCCAGGATTGCACAGTGCATAGTACATGGGAGTCAACCTCAAGCTCTGCACAATTCTAGGCAACAATACATGTTCATTGAGGGTTGAAACTGCGTAGTGCAGCTCAATGGAGGTTCGGCAGTTTGGGTTGTTCTGGTCAACATAACTTCAGCAAAATGATTAAGTGTGTGAAAGAGTGACTTCGTACATGAATGACCTTGCGAACACACACTCAACATGACTTGATAACAAGATGCCTCAAACCATCAAGACAACATACACGTAGTGTGACTGACCGATAGTGCTAGCAACAAGTGTGAGACTTGCGATAGATCGTTGAAAGACTGCGACAACACTTGCGCGACAATGCATACAACTTCATGTGTAAGTGTGACATATGATCAAATAGAAAATACAACTTGTACACATGAAGATGAACTTTGTATGTATCCAGAACATGGATGCAAGCATGACACTATGACCAACATGCAAAAAGATGTCCAATGAAAGATCAAGCAAGGAGGATGAAAAGACTCAACACGGGCTCACGGGATGAACCCAAATGCTTGCAACAATCAAGGAAAAACACAAGGAAAGCTTCAAAATTGGAAGCAGGCCAAAATTTTGAATGGTGTTATAGCCTCTACAACACTTGGTGGCACACGTGGTTGAATTCCAGCTTCTATGTTTTGGTCCATTGACAGCACATGGCCTTGGTCTTTCAGGGAGTATTGAATCGCTGTTTGGGTTACTTTGGCTTCCCCACTTACTCCATGGATAGACATGGTTCACCTTTTTCCAACTCAGTTAGATACAAAAATAAGTTTCAACTTGATCACAATGTTTCGAAATCGGGAAGGTTGCCAGTAGGCCTGGACAATACCTTGATAGAGTCACGTAGGAACACATGCATTGCTCCACTACCAGCGAGCCTGGTTAGTACCTTGGTGGAGTTTCATGCTTCACCTCTTTGCGTAGGAAGTCCTTCTCTTCTTTCACCTTTGTATTTTTAAAGAGGACTATGCATAGGCACTTATTTATTTTAGGGATGGAAGAGGGATCCCGACTTATTGAGAGGAAAAGAGGTTGTTCCTTCAGAGAGGCATGTAAGACCTCTGATACAAGTTTGGTTGTTTAGATTTTCCCCTTCTCTATTTCTACTAGTTGGATGAGATTGAACACACAAAGCAGAAGGCTGAGTACAGACATGGGGTTTCCCAGTGTGGACACAGGTTCATGGTTGGACCCAAGCTTCCCTTGTAGACGGTTCATATTTTCTGTTAAGACTTCATCGGCCAAAAGTTATAACCAAGCATAGAGAAGACTGGAGCAGGATTAGCCAAGTGCTGTAGTGTCAGAAGACTCTTTATATCTATACCACATAGTCATTCAAAATCTAGAACTTAGTGGAGGGCATCACTTATTTACAAAACAAAAATAGCATGATACTAAACAAAAAAAAAAAATTAAACAAAAATAGTAAGCGAAGCGCAAAAACAATAAGCAGTAAATTGACTATGTACATGGCGCGGGGTGCGACCCTGACTCATTGAAAATAATGTTTAATAAATTGGCCGTTGACAGGAAGATTGCCAATCCTCCTGTCAAGTGATTGCATATGGTATGTGTGTGGGCCAAGTTTCTCGTGGACAGTGTACAAACCAATCCACAGGGACTGGAACTTCGTATGCTTGCATTTGTCTTCATGGGTTTTGTCCCATTAAAAGACAAAGTCACCAACATCGAAGTTAGCGTTCCCTGCAGACTTCTTCTCGAACCATCTCTTGATACAGTTTTGATGGATTGTAAATTTTTCTTTTGCTTTCATCCTTTCTTCCTCGAGCTTGTGAAGTGTATCCACCCTACGCTGAACTAGCAAAAAACGCTTGCCTTAGGATTCTTCGGACAATTGGAGTGCAGGAAAGTAGATGTTTGGTGGTAGGATGGCCTCTTTACCATAAATCAAGAAGTATGGTGAAGTATTCAGAGAGGGTTTGGGTGTCACGCGACAACCCATAATGCATTCGTAAAGGCAAAGTGCCAGTTACGTTGTTCAGAATAAATGGTCTTTTTTATTATACGGATAAGATTTTTGTTTGTGGATTCTACGAGACCATTTCCCTATGGGTAGTAGTTAGATGAGTCTTTCAGCACAATACCATATTGAAATGAAAAATCATAAAGCTTAAACAATGAAAATTAACTTGCATTGTCAAACACAAGTGATACCAGAATGCCAAAGTGTGAGATGATGTTCTGTTGGAGGAAGATGATTCTGAGATGTCATTCACTTGCTTGAGTGGAGCTGATTATGTCCACCGTGTGAAGTAATCAATAGCTTTCAAAATGTAGCGGTGTTATTTTGATGAATGTGGGAAGATTTCCCCAATGATGTCCAGACCCCATTGTTGGAATGGTTTAGTCACTGCAACAGGGTGTAGTAGGGCTGCTGACCTTCATGTTCTACCAGTGCATCGCTGAAAGACCAGGCACTTGTGGGCATAGCCATGTGGATCCTTGAACAATGTGGGCCAGTAGAAACTGGCTCGCATAAATTTATATGCAGTGGTATTTCCCGCGAAGTGGCCCCTGACTGGTCTGTCATGCAGATCATGCAAGACCTTCTTTGATTCATGTGCCTCCAGGCACCTAAGAAAGATTCTATTACTCTGCTAACTGTAAAACACTCTGTGCACCAACTAATAGACTAAATATTTGGGGCGCAGTGCCCTTTTCTGTCTCATGGAGAAGTGAGAGGGTATGGTGCCATGCTTAAGGTACTGGTGCACATTTTCGTACTAAGAGTTTCTGCATGTTGTAGGTGGTTCTCGCTCTATATCATACATCTTGATTTCTTGCTCCCAACCAATGATCTCTTCTTCTTCCTCCTATGCATGGATTGCCTTAGCTGTGAGTCTGCAGAGACCATGACCCTTGATAGTTGTGAACTGGCTTGATGTCAAGATCATATTATTGCAAGCCTATCATCCAGTTTTCACATCGTTCACCCAGCTCTTGCTGTATGAGCAATGAATAGACTGCTGGGTGAGGCACATAGATTATGCAATGGTTCTTCAACAAGTAGGGTCCAAAGTGTTTCACCCCCTTGTATAATGCATATGCTTGTTCGTCAATGGTAGGGTATTTGAGTTCGGGTCCCTGCATGCTTGCACTCATGAAGGATATGGTACATTCATCGTTTAGTTCATCCTTCTAAGTGAGTACTGCAGCACGCAATTTGTCGAAGGCTAAGGTGTATAGCAAGAAATATTTGTTAAAATATGGGCTGCAAAGTGCAAGCACTTCTGCTATAACCTACTTGATATGGGTGAATGCGTTATTTTCCCTCTTGCCCCAACTGTAAACTGCATTCTTCTTGATCATGCCTTGCATTGGTTTTACTATCTGCGCATAGTCCGAGATGAAATTCCTAAGGAAGTTTATCTTTCCCAGGAAGGATTACATTGCTTTCTTATTGGCTGGGTAAGGGATCTCATGTGTAATGGTCTAGACCCAGTCCGGATCAACCTTGATCCCACTTTTGGAAATGATGTGTCCAAGGAGGTTCCCCTCAAACACTGCAAATACACTCTTTTTTGGATTTAAGGAAATCTCGTATTTCCGGCATCCCTCAAATATTTTCTTCAGATGGTGTATGTGGTCTGAACATTTTCTTGAAAACATAGTCACGTCATCAAGGTACACCACTACGGTCTCTCCGACGAGTCCACAGAAGGCGATGTCCATGGCGTGCTAAAAGGTTGCTCCTGCATTCACAAGCCCAAATAGCATTCACCTGTATGCGAACGTACCCCACTTGGTACAAAATTAGTTTTGAGTCGATCAGGTTCCGCTACCAAAACTTGATTATATCCTAAAAAACTGTCAAGTAAGGAAAACATCTATGCCCTAGATACTATTTGGAAAATATGATCATAGACAGCACGAGGTAATTGTCTTTGTCCAAGGCGGGGTTCAAGTTTCAGAAATCAATGCACACGCGGATATCCCTGGAATTCTTACGTACAAGAATAAGGTTGGAAACCCATGTGGAATGATGAACTCTGTATATGATCCGTGCATCCAACAACTTGATCAACTTTTTCTGTATAAGTTGTTCAAGTGACGGATGGACTTTCCTCAGCTTCTACTGAAACGGCTTGCCCCCTTCCTTGATTGGAATGACATGTTGGATTATTTGCACGTTGTAAGTTTCAGATCATCATATGTCCATGTGAACACATCCCAGTACTATTTGAATGAGAAGACAAAGGCTTGTCGCTCTTGCTATGTGCAACACGTACTCAGGTTGAAGAACTTCACATCTTGTTCTGCTCCCAATTTTATCTATTCGTACATCATGGTGGCGTTATGGGTTTTGTTGTTCCTTTGTCCCTAAAATAGGTTGTACAAGTCATAGAGATTTTCCAAAGATACCACACCCTTGGAAATGGGGTTTCCTTTCTTGTCATCACCCTCAGCTTGCAGATACTGCTTGTGCTCATCTTCATCAATCGCTGCATCCTTGAAGACATTAACGTTGGCCATGAAATGTAGTATCTATTGATCATCGTCAAAAACATGTAGATTAGTTATGTTATTAGGGATAGAGGGCTTATAAAAAGTTTCAATAGTAAATCTATCCATAAGCGATGACATCCTAGAAGCTACATTTGCTAAAGCATTCGCAGCTGCATTACACGTTCTTGGCACAATAGTGATATTAAATGCTTGGAAGTTACAGATCAGTCACCATACCTCTTGCTAGTAACTTTTTAGATGAGGTGATAAATAGTGTATGGTGTTATGTACTTGTCGTACCACTATTTCCAAATGACCTACCATTTTAAGCACAACCACATTGAGGCTGATGGATTTTTGCAAGCCCAACACGAGTGCTTCGTATTCAACAATGTTGTTTGTGCACTCGCACTCCAAGCAGCTCGAAATCAAATGTTTCCTATGTTTTGGGTCGATCAGGACACACCCGGCTCTAGATCCATTATGTGTCTTTGATCTGTCGAAGTACATGGTGCACAACTCATCTGCACATGGAACATTCGATGCACTTGTACTACTACTACTGCTACTAGTATTACAATGCACTGTACAGGTTTCGTTACCATCAATTGGGAAAGGAAAGAGACCCAATAGCATGTCTAGTGGGGTTGGAGCTAACTGTATGAGATAACACCCCAACGTTGTTTCTAAGAGGCAGTTGCCAAACATGAGCTCTGTGAAGGCCAATGGTCTGTTCTTGCCATTGATGGGAGTGATGTTATGTCTCATGTATCTCTCAGATAACACCCAGATTTGATTGTTTTTCCCTGATACGGAAGCCACAAGTGTGACCAGTCTGTAGTAAAGTGATCCAAAATGGATTTTAGATAGACTTCTAAGTCTAAGTGGTCCTCACAGAGGAAAAATGAAAGTCCAAGGAATTTCCTGGAAATAGCCCCATTGCAGAGATCTTTTTCTCCTGAATCTACTGCATCTTGAATGGGATAAAAGGGACTTAGGATGTAGAATTTATCGCATATAGAATATGCTTAGTTTCTTTGAAAAAAGAGGCAAAACCCCTAAAAATGGCAAAAAAAAAAACCCTTAAAAAGGGAAATCGCATCGGAAAAAGGCAAAGGGATGGACTTAAGTGGAAGCAGAGGAAACTACGATTTGCTGATCCGATCGATCGAATTGGAGACCGACAGAGATGTGATATCGGGACCCGTATCTGCCGATCGCTGATGATCGGATCGGCGAATTGGCATCGACGATGCCATATGCACAAAACTCCGGGCTGAGCGACATTGCGATCGCTGATATTGACGATCGAAGACCTCCGATGCCAATAAAAATACCAAACTCGATAAGAATTCAGAACCCGATTACATAATATTTCAAGTCCGGTAAAAGGACTTTTTCAATGTGAATCGCGATTTTCGTTTATTAAACGAAACACGAAGGGAAGCATCGATGCGATGAAAACCAGACCTGAAGAGGTTTGTGAATGAAAATGTACAATATTTAAAGTCCATCTAAAGCCCTTTTTTGGGATTTTCCAATGTTTAATGTATTTCAAATATAAAAGGGAAAATCACGATACAAGCGGAATTTCAGGCAGGCCAAAGGCGAAGAGTGGTTTTGGCAGGGCTCCGCCCGATCCCGTACGCTGGCTGCCACATGTCTCAGCTAAGGAGAGAAGAAACCACCCTCATCAGGCAGTTAACCTTCATACGAAAGAGCCGCCTGAAGTGAATCTCAGCTGTTGGATCAAGACCCCTCAGATCAATGGTGGAGATGCAATAGGTGACATAAAGGTAGACTCGATGGAAGTATAGGGAAGATTTATGAATATTTGAAGTTTGATGAACGATTTTTTGGTAGATTTTCCCATGTTTTGCAGTGTTTATTTGCGTAAATAGGGAGTGAATGTTTCTGGAGATTTCAAGCACCAATGGTTCATTCTGTTACGGAACAGGTGGCCACCATACCCTGGGACGTTAGTAATGATTATTAAACACTCCAGAAGGAAGATGAAAGGAAAATGGCTGAAAGCCAGAGAGCCCGAGAGGGAAAATGAAAAAACAATCACTCATTGGCTTAAAATCCTTGAATGTCAGAGTTTAGGGGGTTTTTGTTGGAGTTGCTGCTAAAACAATGAATGTTCAGAGGCTTAGAGAGCCAAGTAGCCAGAGCCAAAGAGCCGAGAGCCTAAGAGACAATGCAAGAGCCTAAGAGCCAAGCTAGAGCAAGAAGGCCGAGAGCTTTAGAGCTGGGGAAAAAAGGTCATTCTAAACCCATTGTTTTTGTGTTAAACCATGGAGTTGAGCTAGAGAGCTTGTCAAAAGATTGCTGCCATAATCCTAGCGAGCCTAGTCGAGTTGACTAGAGCTCATGGAGATGTAGCCCAAGAATTTTGGGTGAACTCCTAATTAAATTGTTGTCTTATGTGTGATGCTCATTTGCTGCATTTTTTCAATGTCACATGTTTTATATCATTCTAAGCAAAGCGATTTATATAACATAAACAGTTTTAAACAACCATAAGCTTACACTTGTTTACAGGCATCATTACTGCTTATTGCTGTATTAAATTTGCTGCCTTATTTACTGTGACATATTTTTTGAACCTACAACACATTAACAATTTAAAATAAACATAAGCATACACCTTACTTCAAGCACATAGTTAATTTCGCATTGGTTAATCATCTGTGACTTGGGAACATTTAAGCTTTGGAAGTGGGAGAGGTCCTTGTAAGTTAGACAAGGAGCCTAAGAGCCCCATTTTTAGATCAGGTTCTTATATCATAATTCTTGATTGACAGAGAAAATATTTCTTGCCTAAAAGGTGTTTGAACAACAAGAGGCTGATTGTATGATTATTTTGCAGATTGACTATTTTTTGAGTTTGCAGAGGTGAAGGGAAAGCTACTGATAGTTCAGTCCAGGAAGGAAAAATAGGAAGAAGGGATGAAGGCATTCTTCTATCCCAAAGGACCTCAAGACAATCCTTAAAGCACAAGAGGTTTGTTGCAAAAGGTTTCCGAAATAAGCTCTTTATTAATCTTGTTTGAAGTTCTTTGTTCATTGGCATAATGACAACTTCCTCAAGTGTATCCTCGAATTCTTTCTTCTTCATCACAAGACTCTTTGATGGAGACTTGAAGTAGGACTTGTTCATCATGACGAACAAGGTGAGAGAAATGTATGAGGATGGAAAAGTAGCAGCATACTTAGAGAGCAGTTGAAATCCATGAAGGAAGAGAAGCAGATGCTTTCTGACAAATTGCAGGAAATGGAGAGGCAACTTCATATTGCAAATATGAACCTGAAGAGGATGCACGAGTTGGAGTCACAAATCTTTGTTGCCCAAGAATCCTTGGTCAAATGTCAGCTTGAAGAAGAGGTAAACCATTCCAGTTTGTCTTCAAATTCTTCTAAGAATGCTTATATTGGTTCTTTTGAAAAACATAGTAGAGGCATAGGTTCCAAGCTAATGTCCAAGATGGGCTATGAAGGAAAGGGCTTGGGAAAGCATGCACAAGGTATTGTTGAACCAATAATGTTGAAGAAAGGCCTAAGTATTTGGGTCTTGGCTATGGACAATCTTATGGAGAGAGTTCCAAAGCTGCCATGAACGCCATTGAAACAACTCCAAGAAGGGGTTGTAATGCAGAGTGTGACGATTGTGTTCAAGAGGAATGTAATGGCTCGAAACATAATTTGCAGGATGCAGGTGTTTAGAAGCACACACTTGAACTAGAGAGTTGTGGAAACTCTGATAACCTTGAAGAGATTGATGGTGTTCCAAATGGAGCTACTTCTTCATTTGCTTCACCTCCTCATGAAAGCAATAAAGGTGAAAGAGGCAGGTATAAATCTAGTTCTAAACATATTCCTTTTGATTTTGCAAAGCATGGTAAATTTCCACATAAGCATGGGGAAATAATTGCATGTTCCTTTTGTGGTTTGGATAACCATCATGTTTCTAGATTTTGGAAGAGAATAGCCACATATGGAAATTTTGAAGAAAAAGAAGAAAGTAGCCAAAGGTCCATTGTACAAGGAAAAGCATGTTGTCAAGAGGATGCACATGTGTTGCGCTTACTGCCATAAGCAAGGGCATCTTGCTGAAAGGTGTTGGACTCTGAATTCAACAATGCTTCCACAAAAGCTGAAGAAAGTGGAAGGAGAAGATGGCAGAAATGGAAAGGAAGATTCCATGATTGATGTGTCTCAGGATGATTCACATGTTGATGTTGATGTGCAGACAAAGGGAGGACCTTTGAAATGGATTGGTAAGAAATGGTTAGAGTTATTTTCCAATTAAGGTTGCATGTCTATTGATGCATCTATTTTCATTTCTTGTTGATGAGATGCAAGTTGTAGGTTCTCACCAAGAAGGCGAATGGAAAAGTTGAGTAGGAGACTCACTTTGTTGCTGCAACATTATATTTCATTTCAGCTTCAAAAGTACAGTGTACTTGAGTGAAAGTTGAAGGATGAAATGCATGCATGAGCATGATGTGCATGGACACATGGATTTTGATGTTTTACTGTATTTGAACATGTATATGTGATTAACTTGTAGGGTTGATTTATTTGACATGCATGTGATGCAATGTGGACTTGGGAAAAGTTAACTTGGTCTCCAAATGGAGATAATGATAAAGTGTTTCATCTTTTGGAAAGAGAGTCCTAATGGTCTTTTTCTACATGCTTGACATGAAGAGTCATTTGTTTAAAGGCATGTTTTGTGGGCTTGTTATCTAGTCCATCATTTGTATGTACATTGAAAGACATGGAGGTTTTCATAAGCTGTGTAATTTGTTTCTTTTGTTGAAACAGGAGTTTAGGCCATCCAGTTGTTGTCTATGTTTCTATTGATTGTTAGCAGTTGTTGTTGACAACTTTTCAAATAGGTACAAATGAAGTTCTTGTGGAGCAGATGAACTTCACATTTGTTTGAGCCACTTTGGATCAAAGATCAAGGCAAAGAAGTTCAAACCACCTTCTATGACCATTTCAGCAGAAATTCTGTAGGAAGGCAAGGAGAAAGACAGTTCTTCCCAGGGAAACCATCCCATCCAAGAAGGGAAGTGGTCAGAGACTTGGGTTCGGAGGCACTATGCAAGGCAAGTGTGTGGAGGCTGAAAGAAGAGGGTACTGTTACTCTCAGGTACTGTTCATATCAGTATATCAGTCTTTTGGAGACCAAAAGTTCCTTTAGTGGGAAGGTGTGATCCAAAATGGATTTTGGATAGACTACTAAGTCTAAGTGGTCCTCATAGAGGAAAAATGAAAGTCCAAGGAAGTTCCTGGAAATAGCCCCATTGCAGAGATCTTTTTCTCTTGGATCTACTGCAACTTGAATAGGCTAAAAGGGGCTTAGGATGCAAAAGTTATTGCATGCAGAAGATGCTTAGTTTCTTTGAAAAAAGAGGCAAAAACCCTAAAAATGGAAAAAAAAACCCTTAAAAAGGGAAATCACATTGGAAAAAGGCAAAGGAATGGACTTAAGTGGAAGCGGGAGAAACTCCGATCCACCGATCTGATCGATTGGATCGGAGACCAACAGAGATGCGATATCGGGACCCGGATCTGCCGATCGCTGATCACTGATGATTGGATCGACGAATCGGCATTGACGATGCCATATGCATAAAATCCTAGGCCGAGTGACATTGCAATCACCAATATTGGCGATTGATGACCTCCGATGCTGATAAAAAGACTAGACCTGATAAGAATTCAGAACCCGATTATATAATATTTCAAGTCTGGTGAAAGGACTTTTTCAATGTAAATCATGATTTTCATTTATTAAACGAAACACGAAGGGAAGCACCAATGCGATGAAAACCAGACCTGAAGGGGTTTGTGAATGAAAATGTACAATATTTCAAGTATGTCTAAAGCCCTTTTTACGATATTTTCCAATGTTTAATGTATTTCAAATATAAAAGGGAAAATCACGATACAAGTGGAATTTCGGGCAGGCCAAAGGTGGAAAGTGGTTTGGGTAGGGCTCCGCCCGATCTTGTATGCTGGCTGCCACGTGTCCCGGTTAAGGAGAGAGGAAACCACCCTCATCAGGTGGTTAACCTCCGTACGAAAGAGCTGCCCGAAATGAATCTCAGCCGTTGGATCAAGACCCCTCGGATCAATGGTGGAGATGTGATATGTGACATAAAAGTGGACCCGATGGAAGTATAGGGTGGATTTATGAATATTTGAAGCCTGATGAACAATGTTTTGGTGGATTTTCCCGTGTTTTGCAGTGTTTCTCTGTGTAAATAGGGAGCAACTTTTTTCTGGAGATTTCAAGCACCGATGGTTCATTCCGTTACAGAACAGGAGGCCACCATACCCTGGGACGTTAGCAATGATTATTAAATGCTCTAGAAGGAAGATGAAAGGACAATGGCCGGAAGCCAAAGAGCTCGAGAGGGAAAATGAACAGATAATCACCGATTGGCTTGAAAGCCTTGAATGTCAAATTTTAGGAGGTTGTTGTTGGAGTTGCTGCTAAAACAACGAATGTGTAGAGGCCGAGAGAGCCAAGAAGCCAGAGTCAAAGAGCTAAGAGGTTAAGAGCCATCGTGAGAGCCTAAGAGCCAAGCCAAAGCAAGAAGGCTGAGAGCTTTAGAGCTGGGGATAGAAGGGCATTATAAACCTATTGTTTTTGTATTAAACAGTGGAGTTGAGCCAGAGAGATTGTAAAAAGATTGCTGCCATAGTTGACTAGAGCTCACAAAGACATAGCCCAAGAATTTTGGGTGAAATCCTAATTAAATTGTTGTCTTATGTGTGATGCTTGTTTGCTACATTGTTTCATTGTCACATGTTTTATATCAATCTAAGAAAAGTGATTTATAGCACATCAACAGTTTTAAACAACCATAAGCTTACACCTGTTTACAAGCATCATTGTTGCTTATTGCTGTATTAAATTTGTTGCCTTATTTACTGTGATATGCTTTGTGAACCTACATCAAATTAACAGTTTAAAATAAACATAAGCATACACCTTACTTCAAGCACATAGTTAATCCCGCATTGGTTAATCATTTGTGACTTGGGAACATTTAAGCTTTGGAAGTGGGAGAGGTCCTTGTAAGTTAGACAAGGAGCCTAAGAGCCCCATTTTTAGATCACCAAGTACCCATTTAACTTGCTAGACCATCTCTAATGAGCAGTAAGCCATATGCTTTTGGTATGTACACAACAACAATGTTTATGCACTGGTGAACTTGGCCATCACGAGATAGTCGGATGATAACATCCCGAAGTTCACCAATGGCTGGTACACATGTCTGATCGAGTTGGATGATTTGTGCGGATGTCTTTCTCCATTGCACATTGATCTTCTTGGCAATGGAGAGCGGCATGACATTGGCTGATGCACCAGAATCAACCAAACAATTGTGAACATTGCTGTTAAATATTTCAAATGAAAGCAAGAATGGAGTGCAAACAAAGTTTTCTTCTTCCATTCAGAGTGCGTTGAGCACAATTGTGAGTGAACCGGGAGATGTGCTTTCTCCCTTGTTGATAGAGGTTGCGTTGTTTGTATATTTTTGCCCCAGTGTGCACAACAGAATATACAGCTGACTTTGAATATTAGCCAACTCAAACAAACTAATGTTTATAGGATTTTTATTCATGTCTTCCACAATGTTGTAGTCAAGAGCAGGTAGACTCACCGAGATTTCCAGGGTTAGACTTGTGTTCGCATTGTCCGACAGAATGTTCTACAGTTTGCTGCTCATGGACATACTCTTATCTGCTGCTGTCTTCTCGGGATTGCTTTTTGTTTTCTACTTTTGGAAGGTTGGTGGATCAACCTTCCTCACTAGTTCAAGCTTTTCTCACATTTCCCCAACTATAGGGGGAGCCCCTTGAATTCTGAGATTATATCGACCATTTTGTTTTTGGGGCTACTTCTTAGTGTTTGCCTTCTGCGATGCTTGCAAGCACTGATACATGTTGATCACCTACCCAGTGCTTGATGTCTCATTAGGTGCAACATCTTCTTCATCATCCGTGTCTCCCGACTAGCCCTGTGAACTTCTCGATATGTTTGGCATATGGTCGCATACTGAGCCTACAACTCATTTCCAGTCTGAACAAGACCCTTTTGGGTGCCTATCTTCATGAAATGAGAAAAATTCATTGTTCGTGCACTGTACTAATTGGAACACTGAGCTGGAGCTCTGCACAGTTTTAGCCGGGAAGCAATTGCTGCCTGATTTTATGCTTCCTTGTCTTTGTCTAGGTGGCCAGCTGCTCATAGATGTGTCAATTGTTCGTTGTTTGAGCTTAGACACTTTTGTTTTCAAGTTCTTGACAAGAGGAGTAAGGGTTTCAATATCACTTTCTTCCTTGTCTTTACCCTTGCTTTCCAAAGCCTGGGGCTTCCTACTCGCATATCTAGAGTTCTTCGTTGGTTCATCATCCTTGATGACTCCAATAGCGTGTAGGTCCTTCTCTACAACAATTGCCTCTTCACAGTTTTCTAGTAATGTTGGTTTCACGACTCTCTTGATGAACTGCACAATGTTGGTTGGCAATGCGGACGTGTAGTAATCGACAGTGATGTAGTCATGAGGTTTCGTGTTTGCTGCAAACTTGTTCAATATGTGAAAAAACCTCTGCTTTGAATATTTTACCATTTCTTTCACCTCCATCTTTAGGCTGCCCAACTCTTCGAGCAACATGGCTGGGGTCTTGTAAACAACAAATTTTTCCAGAAACATGCATTTGAACATACCCCAACTATGGATGGAGTTGACAAGAAGGCTGTGATACCATACTGCTACGTAGCCATCCAAGATACATGGGAACATTCTGCATGCAACGTCGTCGTAGCGTACCTCGAGTGTCTGCAACTGTAGGTAGAAGTTGTTCAAGTGATCTTCTGCCTTTACTGTTGTTTCAAGTTCATACTTGATCCAAAATGGATTTTGGATAGATTCCTAAGTCTAAGGGCTCCTCACAGAGGAAAAATGCAAGTCCAAGGAAGTTCCTGGACATAGCCCATTGCAAAGATCTTTTCATTCTGAATCTACTGCAACTTGAATGGGCTAAAATGGACTTAGGATGCATAAGTTATCGCATGCAAAAGATGCCTTGTTTCTTTGGAAGAAGAGGCAAAAACCCCTAAAAATGGCAAAAAACCCTTATAAAGGGAAATCGCATCGGAAGAAGGCAAGGGGACAGACTTAAGAGGAGGCAGAAGAAACCCCGATCCGCCGATCTGATCGATCAAATAAGAGACAGACATGTGTACGATATCGGGAACCTGGATCTGGCGATTGCCATCACTTGATTCGTCGATCGCCGATCATGCAATACGCCGATCACTGATCATGCGATATGCTGATCGCCGATCATGTGATATGCCGATCACCAATCATGTGATTGACAATGATCGGATCGAAGAATCGGCGTCAGTGATGCACAGAACCATGGGCCGAGCGACATTTCGATTGTCGATATCGGCGATCGGCGATTGACGATCGATGACCCCTGTTGTTGATAAAAAGGCTAGACCCGATAAGTTTTGAAAGCCTGATTGTATAAAATTTCAGGTCTAGGAATTTGGATTTTCACATGTATTTCGGATTTTACCCAAAACACATATGCGATGCGATAAGTGATGAATCCGGACCCAGAATGGTTTATAGATGCAATGCATAACATTTCAAGTCTACCATAAAGCCATTTTTGTGATGTTTCAGTGTTTTAATGTATTTTTCAAATATAAAGGGAAACCACGAAATGAGAAAGATTCCGGGTGGGTCGTAGATGGTAAGTGGTTTTTGCTGGGCTTCACCTGAGCTCATACATTGGCTGCCACGTGGCTAGGCATCAGAGAGGGGAAACCACCCTTTTTAGGTGGGTAATCCCCATGCATGTTAGCCACCCGAAATCAATAATAGCTATTGATCAATGATTACTTATAATGACGCCCAAAGATGGATTCGAAAGGATATAAGGCGGAATTAACGATTTTTGAAGTCTGATAGATTGCGTTTGGGTGGATTTTTACAGGTTTTCTGTATATTCTCTATGCAAACAGAGAACTACTATTTTTGGGCTTTTCAATGCAACGATGGTTCCTTCCATTACAGAACAGGTGGACGCCATCCATGAAGGCGTTTGGCAATGATTGCTAATGCTCAGAAGGGGATTTGAGTAGATAGAGGTAGGGAGACAGAGAGCCCAGAAGAGGAAATGAACAGACAATGCCGATTGTCTTAAAGCCACAGAATGAAAAAGACAGAAGGGGTGTTGCGACAGGAGCGCAAAAAGTGAAGCCAAAGCAAGAAGCTAAGGCAAACTAGAGTAGAAAAAGCTCAATTGAGAGTAGGAGTGCAAACAAAAAAAAGGCAGAAGCAAAAGGAGGTCGAGGGAGAAAAAGTGAATGCGCAGAGCAACCGAGGGAGTCACTTGGAGGTTAGGTGAAAAAATCCAGAGAGCTATAAATAGCAGAAAGCCAAAGAAGCCAGAGCGAAGAGCGAGAGCCTAAGAGCTGAGAGCCAACAACCGAGAGCTTCAAGAGCAAGGGATAAAATGGTATCTAAAACCATTGTTTCTGTGTAAAATAGTGGACTTGAGCCAAGAGCTTGTAAAAAGGGCTTTGCCATAATCCCAAAGAGCCTAGTTGAGTTGATTAGAGCTCAAGGAGATGTAGCCCAAGAGTTTTGGGTGAACTCCATATTAAATTGATGTTTTGTGTGTTTTGTTTTATTGCTACATTATTTACTATCATATATATGTTGTATCGGCATAACAAAAACATATTAAAAGCACATAAACAATTCTAACACAAACACAAGAATACACCATATTTTCAAGCACCTATTTAATTCCGCATTGGTTAATCATTTGTGACTTGGGAATGTTTAAGCTTTGGGAGTGGGAGAGGTTCTTGTAAGTTAGACAAGTAGCCTAAGTGCCCCTTTTTCAGATCATTACTTTGTGAGCATTCTCTCTGAACGCTTTGGCATCCTATGCAAAGCACCCAAGAGAGCCAATGGTCCCTGAGTCATCCATTCCAAGTTTTGGTTAGCCATGTATTCTTCTTCTTCATTCTCTTATTCTTCAGAATCTTATAGTTCTGACTCTGAGTCTGTTGGTTCATCTCTACCTTCGCCTCCTCCGCTGCCTTCCCCTCCACCTCCTGTACCAGAATCTATGCCCAAGATCACGAGGGTCTCTCTTTCTCCCTGTTGGAAGACTAGAGGGTCCTCTCCATTCTCAACAACTTCTGCCAGACCTTCGAGTGTGGAAATAAATTCTCTTCCATTGATGATACAACAACCCTAGTGGGTGTGGATTTCAGATTTTTTGATGCGTATGGTAGAAGTTGTATTCCTAGGATCAGTCCGACTGCTTTCGTGAACTAACGGGCGATGGGACGAACTAAGGAGAGGTGATGATATGAAATTTCATGTTCACATTTGGGAGGTGAGGAGTAACCAAATTAAAAGTTGTGTGTAGGTAAGAGGGAGTGTGAGTTACCACCTTGACCAGATGATTGATGAGTGGGGGTGATAGGACATTCAACTATAAAGAACTAGTGTCCCTCCTTCTAGTGCCAAAAATGTTGATGGTGATGGGCCCACCTGTTATCTCAAAATCTGGCCCTGGAAGGTTATTGACCAGGAAGACCTCAAGTAACTATTTCACACCTACTTTAGGCTGAGGCTTAGCCTCCTCAACCTGAGAGGGCTCTCTCAAAAGGGTTAATGATTTTGATTATAGTTAAGATGGCTAACTCTTGTGAAACAAATGTAAAAATATGAATGGTGGAAACACAATTAAAATCTATCCATTGGGCTTATGGAGTCAACATCATTTCAATATGACAATGGTTTCAACCTTACATAGAAGTCAGGGCATTCAACATTTAAAATATTCAGAACATACCAACTCAGATAGGACCACACAGTCTATGAATGCATACAGGAAGTTAGAGCACCTCAAGTGAATTCTAAGTGATTACACATTCATACCACTACAAGAATTAGGAAAGAACAATATCACACATTCTGAACATCAAATCCTTCATGAATCCTGAGAAGTAAAGCTAAACATGTATTACCAAAACAGAGTATTACATAAGCCAAATATCAGAGTTTTTTCATAAAATTTCCAACCCTTATTACATTGCTGCTCCAGCTATATATAGAGTTCTTCTATCTGATTGAGATTCCTCCTCAAGCATGAGGGAAACTCGAAATCTACTTCTAATGACACCTAATCAACTTTTAACTGCCTATTAAATGTAACAGACTTCAACTAAACTTTCCAGAGATCTAAATCAAGTAGGATTCTAACACCATGTTATGCTAATAAAAGCCTTGGCTTTAATTGTTCTTGTTCTTTGACATCTGGTTCCTTTCAGTTTGGCAATAATGAGTGTTCAAGGCTCCATGCTGGTCTTCTATGCCACATCCTCTCCATTGTCCTGAAATATAGGAAACTACCCTTGTGTACCATTCTTTAGTTTGCCTCAAGATGTTCAGATTCAACAAAGTGCATCCTTTATCTTTTAATTACCCAAAATGGAGCAGACTGCCATGTCCTTGATGTGCTGTCCACCATTTACATGCGTGAAAGCCAAAATTCTTGCAAATTGTTCTAGATATCCTGAAGTGTGGTAAAAATACTCACTTTATGATAAAAATCTAAAGTGAGATTTGTATGCCTATTATCTCCACCTGTCTTGACCTGGTTTAATCTTAATATCTTCATCTGATGCCGTGCATACCTTGTAGACATTCACCTTTGAAAATTCTCGCTCATATTCAAAACTGGTTAATTGAAATTGGACTGGTTTGGCTTCAGCAGTTTCGTAGCGCTATGAAACTGTTGAGTTGCTTCAAAAATCATAGTTTCAAACCAGAACTTTATTTATTTGAGCCCTTTGCAATCAAAACCTTCTTTCGACTATTCCAAAACTTTTCAACACTGAATGGACGTGCATGATTCTTCAAAAAGGTGACACTAAGCAAAATCAACAAAATTTGAAGCATAGCCTTACTTGAAACGGGATTTCATTAAGAAGACTCTTTCAGCTAACCTAACTGTACCTTTAAATCTTCAATTTGTTTCTTCATGACCTTGATTCCAGCTCTTAATTGGATATTAATCATTCTGATGAACTTTTCTTCTTTAATTGCCGGTACTGTCCAGGTGTGGAATTGAGTATTACAGTCAACCACCTCTGTAGTTGTTTTTTCTTCCCATAAGGTCTTCAGTCTGTAATAATTGGCTTGTTGTATGGCATGTTTCCTGGCAGCTTTCCTCAGTCTGGAAATCTCAAGGTTAGCAGATTCCAATCTTCTTTTCAAGTCCTCTATACTATCTTCTTTATGTGTGGCAACTGTTTTGCCTTTGTCCTTTCTTTGACGGGGTTATATCTCTTCCCCTATTTCATCTGTTCTTGGTAGTACCTCCTGTACTTGCTGAAATTTCCTTGTTATGGGTCTCCTGGGTTTGAAAACAAATTGTTCAACTTGCTCATCAAACTTAAGTTTCTTTGAGCCTTTGGCTTTCTTTGTCTTCTCTTTTTTTGACTGCATGAAATCATCTTGAACTAGTGGGGACTCTTCAAAGTCAATTGCCTGCAAAAAATCATTTAAATTTCCCTTCAAAACTGGACTTTCTTCAACAGCTACTTACTTACCCTTTTCTTTAGCCATCTGACTTCTTGTTCTTCTCCTTGGAACTACTTCAGCTGTGCTTGTTTAATCTGCAGTCTCTTTAACTTGAGCTTTTCCTTTAATTGACTGTTGAGGTGTGTATTGAATGATCAGTGGCTTTACCGACTCTCTAACTTGTTTCCTTGCCTTTAATTTTGGAAACCTCTTGGCTCTTGTTTCCGTTTGAAGACCTGCTGTTGTAAGATCTTTTGCAGGTAGAGGACTGAGGCCAGTCTGGCTTCTGAAACCAGCCATGAAAATAAATGTATTCCAGTCTTTTCCTACCCTTTGAAGCTCATGCAAAACAAGTAATTTAATCAAGCCATGGTGAAACAGAGAAGTTTCACAAGCCTCCTTTCTCAATTGTACTTTGTCACACATCTTACTCAAACTGCAGAATAGATAAAAAGGTAGATCAATAGAAGCCTTCCCTGTAAAATGCAAAAGGAGTTTGAAATGGTACGAATACACCTTGTTATACCTTCCTTCGCAAGTCAGGTATTTCTGTATACAGGTGAGTAAATGTGCATAGGACTCTTTGACATAGCTCCTAGGAACTGACTTACTCAAATCTGAATTAACAAATTCCTTCTTTAAAAACTCTTTGCATGGATTCATGTCAAATTTGAAATTTTTGAACCAATTCTCTTGCCCTCGTGGAATCTCTGTCACAGTGGATATCATCTCTGCCGAGACTTGCAATTCCATCATAACCACCTTTGAATTTAATCCTGTGAAATTTAGCGCAAATTCTTTGGTCACCTGTGCATGCCCTCCTTGTAACTTCCTGCAAAAATTCCAACATCCGGCTTTTTTAAAAGCCTTCTCCACGTCTTTATTATTCAGTGTTATATCCAAACCTTTAGGCTCATTTCTCAGACATTTGCCTGATCTGTGTTCTTTCTTCTCTACTGATCTCTCCATGAAATCTTAATGACCTGTAAGCAAGGAATACTAGCTCTGTTCGAACTGTGAAAAACTCAGCTTCTTTTGAAAATCTGTCTCGCTTGATTACAATGTTATTTAAAATTGAAATCTTGCCGTTTATAATATTTCAAATTGCAATCTTGCAGATTTGTTATTCATGCAAGGCTTACAATCATCATTAAGACTTGTGCAAGGTGTCTTTTCTTGGAAATTGTAATCCGTGTGTATCAAAAAATCTAATGGTGGTGATAATGGAGATGGGTGGTGGAACGTGATAAGTGGAGTACATGAACTAACACAAGATGACGCAACCACTGATTTACCTAACAGATTTGACATTTGGGAAAGATTCTCTGCAGAATGCACGAATCCCTGATTTCGCAGCGCGGTTAGTTTAAATTTTGAATGATGCGCTGCAAAATCACCTAATAAGGTTTTGCGCTGCGAAAACATCTAATGAGTTTTGCGCTGCGAAACTGCTAAACAGAGTAGATGCGCTGCCAAAACACTTTAAAAATAATGCATGCACTACACAATTACCAAAAAGGCTTTGTGATGGATAACAAAGTGACACATGACTATGAAATCAATGGTGAATGAGGGGGACCAATGGTAGATAAGAATACACTTGACTCATGACCTCCTAAGACTTTAGACTTAAAAAAAAAAATGAAATCAACTTAGACTAACACTGACCTTTATCATCGGGCTAGGATGAGAAATTTTAGCATCAGATTTCTTAAGTGATAACACCACCAACATTAAGGGGATCTCCCCGGTATGAAGTCCCAACTAGACCTCACACAGTTTGGTGTAGGAGTCCCATCCCGTATGGTGGCCCGATTACCATTATCTCTAAGATATGCCTTAGCTCTTGCTTGTCATCACATGAGAGTGGTCTTCTTTGTCTTCAAACAATGAGGTTCGCGTGCCTGGTGAGTGCTTAGTGTTACTTGTTTTAAGGTTCTTTAACCACAGAGGGAGAGGGTGTAAGTGAGTTTCAAGTCAAAAGGGAATAGTCCCAACTTTGTCAGAGACACAAAACACAAAATGACATGCGCAACTTCTGGTGCAGTGGTCCAAACAGATGTGGAAATCACAAACACATAGTGAATGAATAGCACGTACAACACCTAGTGGAGTAGTCCACACAATTACAATGGTCGTTATAACAAGTTTATGAGGATAATTATGTCAAGTGTCAGTGGGATGGCCCACACGAGCGCGACATTGTTAATAAATTATACAACACATTATCATAAGCATATGTATTAGAACAACCAAAATAATTCTATTGTCTTAATACAGGTTAAAGCAACATGCATTACAAGTGTCCAAATAATAGTGTTACAAATAAATACAATACATGTGTGAAAATGTGCTGGCCTATTATCATAATTATGAATTAAGGGGAAGTTCTAAGACACATCAGTATACCATTACATCACTAACCCCGATAGCAGGGCGTTGTAGCCACTACTTGCTCAAAGAAAAGACTACAACCTCTTAAGGCTATCTGGGAGGAGCCAAGGTGAAAAGTATTTTTCATGTACAAATGAGGGGTATTTATAACCAAGGGTAAAACTAGCCCTTGTGACCGTTCGACTTCCCTCATGACTGTTTGACTTACATGTCTCTTCAAATTTACATGAATATTTTGATTTACATGTGGGTCTCTTGGACTTCCACGTTACATTACATTGATTACAACAGTATGGTCCACAGTATTGATGTGGCTGAGATGACTCATGACATGACTCAGCACGACAAAGCTGGTATGTTCATGCTGGTGGTGGTATGCATGTCGAGCTGCAATGCTACTGAGTGATGTATGTGCTCTTGGTGTATCATAACAGGTGTGTGGAGTCTTCGATGGTCTTGGTGTTTGCTTGATGTTGCACGTGTATGTCTCTCCTTTGCTTGTACTTTGGCATGCTCCATGTGTTCATCCATTCATGAACAAGTCTCATTGCATGCACTCCTTGTTCATCCCATTCATCGTTGTGTCATGTCCCAATCATGTACATGTATCTGCAATCACTCATGATGAGACGACATTAAATCCAAAAATCTCCTAGTCTACCATTATGCATTGTCTTTTGCTTTTAGATGCAGGTGACTGAGAGAGATGAAAAGGATTTGCAACTGTGTAAGGCAGATTTCAAGCTGGGATGCACGCTCTGGGCACGGTCCATAAAAAATGGGCATAAGTCACTGAGAGGTTGAGATGGTTAATCCGGATCAGTAGGGACTTTCTGCGAGATCTGGCTCAGCTAGAGGGAAGATCTATGCAATTTTTTTAGGGAGGTAGTGTAGGAAGCTGAGGGAGATTGGCAGTGAAAACTACACAATTTCTCCAGGGAGCTGGTAGTAGGCTGTGGGAGGCTACTGAAAAAAGCTACGCAGAGCTGGGAGGCTGGCATGCTGGAAATCCCTATGCAGTTTCTTAGTTGAGCGGGATGTTGGGTAGCTGGGAGACTTCTCATGAAAACTATGCAGTTTTTCAGGATGAGTAGCAGGCTAGATGAGAGGGTGACTAGTTGGAAAATTTGTGCAATTTTTGAGGGTAGTGCAGTGACAGGGAGTGGGTGTCTGTCTGGCATGTCTGTGCAGTTTCTTCAGTAAGTAGAAGTGGGCATGCTTGACAGCTTTTGCACAATTTTTTGGAGGAGTGAGGCTTAGGGTCATTGCCCAGTCAAAATCTCTGGTTGACAAGCTGGAGGCTTGGTTGATGTTTCTTGCAGGTAGCACAGATTGAGATGGCTTGTTGGGAAAATTCTAAGTGACAGTAAGTCGAGTCGATTCTAGGATTGCACAGTGCAGACTCCCTAGGAGGCAGCCTCAAGCTCTGCACAATTCTAGGCAGCAATACATGTTCACTGAGGGCTGAAATGTGTAGTGCAACTTAGCAGAGGTCTGATTGTTGGGGTTGGTCTGGTCAGCATAGCTTCAAAAAAATTACTAAGTGTGTAAATGAGTGACTTTGTACATGCATGAACTTGCGAACACACACTCAACATGACTTGATGACAAAACACCTCAAACCATCAAGACAACATACACTTAGTGTGACTGACCAACCGTGCGGGTGACAAGCGCAAAACTTGTGTTAGATCGTTGAATGACCGCGATGAAACTTCCATGAAAGTGCATACAAATTTGTGTGTAAGTGCGATGAATTCTTACATAGCAAATACAACTTGTACACACTAAGACGAACTTTGTGTGTAGCCAAAACATTGTTGCAAGCATGACATTGCGGCCAACATGCAAAACGCTGACCGGTGAATGGTCAAGCGAGGAGGATGCAAAGACTCAACATGGGCTCACAGGATGAACCTGAGTGCTTGCAAACATCCAAGAACAACCCAAGGAAGGATTCGAAATTGTATGCAGGACAAAATTTTGGAGGGTGTTACGGTCGCTACAACACAACTATATCATCTCAAATCACTATATACTCTTCAATAGAATGTTATACCACTAACTGTTCATCACAAAAACCAGACCCTGTCACTGTAAACCCTGGTCAATATTTTGTCATCATATATATGCTACTATTGTGAGACATACCCGTGTATATACAGGCTTTCTCTTCATCTAACCCGTGTACAAATCTCAAAACACTCAACCCTGAAACTGAATCACTTCACTACTAAAATAAATCAGTGAAACACATACTGACCTTGTCACAGATCTCTAAAACAAATACAGATCATCTCATAGCAGCACCATTACTATTTAAAATTTCATAACATAATCAGTTCAACCTAAATCAACACTACCAAGCAAAAATCATCATGAAAGGCTTTATCAACAGACAACGATAAACACAACAAGGCTGATAAGACATCATATACAAAAAAACCTTGGCATATGTACATGACCCTTACAAGACACTTCCCTGTACAGATCTTTCCATACTATAGAATTGATATACAACTAATCAGAAGCATATATGCATATGTACACGATATTTTTGAAGAAAACCTGTGTACATATATGTAACTATTGAATCATACCTTCACTGCAGAACATAACATCAATCAAACCCAAATCTTGGCATACACTGTAAAATACACACATCATAACATTATGATCACACATCTATCAACCCATAGGCATATTATTCAATGTGTATTCATTACAGATCTGATCCATCATCATACTCTCAGGTGCATACTTATTTCAGATCAAACAATTCATCAATAACCCATATCATGCACACTACCAAAAAACACTTTGATTTGCATCTCCTTATATAGTTTAGGCCTTAGCCAGTACCTTAGGCCAATTCCATAGTTATGTTTATGGTATTATTTGATGGGATCAAATATCCATTGTCACACTCATTACTATGGGACAATACCATGGTAAAGACCCCTGGTATTGAGAATACTATGTTGCGGAAAATGTATGCGACTTTGCTTCACCATACCTGTGTATGTACGTGGCTTTGCTTCACAAAAATTGCGTATACGTGACTTTGCTTCACCATACCTATGCATGTACGTGGCTTTGCTTCAAAAAACCTATGTATACTTCTTAAAACCTCATTTTTATCATTCCTCTATCTCTGAACTAATATTCCTTTATCCAATATTGTCACATATGCACTGCCTAAATACTCATCTTGCTACCATCATGTTGGAATCTTTATTAAGTAGGTTTCCATAAAGGAAAACGCATTTGTCATAATGATAACAATCTCCCTGTTTGGACTTGATGGAAACCACTTTGGTGTTTGTTCACCATCACCTATATATATCTGTAAGCACATATGTAGATATACCAAGTTTCTCTCCCAAGTCACCAAGCATTCCCCAAACACCAAGATATTCTCCCTCTTTTACATCAAGGGAAAAGGGTTGACCAATTTTGAATGGAAGCTTCTCTTCCTTTGGTGACACGAGCATTGTAGATCTGATCTGCTAAGAACTCTGAATATTGACCATGCTCCCCTTGAGAACATGTTGGATTTTTTGAAGATATACAAAGAAGTACATGACTCTATGACCCAACAAGACATTATCTTTCCTATCACCAATGACTTATGCTTACATTGATCACCCAACATAGTGAGGGTACATATTTGACTCAACACTACATCACATGCCCAAAATGATGGGATTAGATGACTTGACCACAATAGTCCATACATGACTGAATTTTACAATGATTTATAACATAGGTATTTGCATGAACTTTAAATCAAGAGACAAATATGGCATTTATAACCAAGTCCAAAGACCTCAATAGTCATCAATAATCATCATACACCATAGAGGATCTGCACCGTAAACATCTATCACCAGTAACATGAACAAAACCATGCACATTTTCATCACCAATTTGTAAGATAAGACAATGTAGCTTTAATTTCATCAACTTGTGACCAAGTATGTAACATCATCAACATAATATTTTTTCGTATATATCTCGTATCAACTCATCCTCTTGACCTCATTAAGGTCTAATTACTCTTTTCTTTAATAGGATGAGCCTCAGTCCATGTTCATCAAAGGCATATGGATATTTTGTAGCGTAACAACATATATTTTCATACTTCAATCAACATATGTGAGAACCAAGAATATCAACATAAAGTAAGATAGGGAAAAGTATCATCATTCCTCAACATCATCAATATGTGACTAAATATGCCATGTCTCCAAGTATCAGTTAGTAGATCTAGCAGTAATATATTAATAACCATGTCTTCATGAAAGTTGAAGCAACATCATTCTCTTGGCCCATTTTCTTCATGCAAGAAGAACTATCACACCAACACCACCTCATCAACATGCAACTTAAGTAATCATCCATAATATCCTTATCTATAATTCACCCATCAATGATATCCCATGACACAGAGATAGTAGTGTGTATCTAGCTTCTCATCAATTAGAAAGGCCATCAATAGAAAACCATGAGCTCACCATAATTTATCAAAATTTGTTAGTAATCCATCTCCTTGATATCATCAAGAGAAACAATCCTCAAATAATATACCATGTGCAACATATCATGTACGTGTGAGGACCAAGCACTATAGGAATCATCATCCATAATTGCACCATATGCAACTTATACATATTTGAAGGTGTAATAACAAAAAAATAAAAGTAATGAGTGACCCTCATCATAATCAAATAATGAGGTTGTATAATCAAGCTCTTTTCATGTCCTTGAAATTATGAAGATCAACATGTAGGAAACTACTATAGCGGCTACAACCACCCTCAAAATTTTTTCCTTCGCATCATTTTGGATCCTCCCTCCTCGAAATCAATGTAGCTACCTTGCACTAATCAAGTACTTGTGTTTAGTTGAGTTCATATATCGTTTCACTTCTTGTGTGCAACTCACTTATTCTGTCGTTCAACCACAAGCACACCCAACACTTGGTCCACATCCGGTCAACCGATTATCGGGAAAAACTGCGCAAATCTGGAGAGCATCCTCTCTTCCTCTCCATAAATCCGTAGAGCACCCCAGTTGCTGCCCTACACTCAGAAATTGAGCAGAACAGGCCAGGAAGCCTTTCTCTAGAAACTGTGTAGAGTAGGCAGCTGAAACTGCTCTAGAAATTTGCATAGTTTCAGCCAGCTGTACTGCCTCCAGGAATTGCGTAGAAACTGACCAAGCTGCACTACCTTCCAAAAATGCATAGAGCAGCCAGACCAATTGCACTGTTCTCCAGTATTCACAAAACTGGCCAGCTGCACTGCCCTCCAGAAATTCGCAATGCAGGCCAACATGATTGCTACAGAAAATTGCACAGAGCTGACCAATTAGCCAAGGCCTCTCAGTCCAGAAATAATGCATAAACTCTCCCTCACTGACTGTCTATTGCATGTGCCGACAGGTTGTCTAGTTCCCTCCAGAGCTACGCAATCCTTCTTTGCATACTGGGAAACTTTTCCCGAAAAAGCTAAAAGCAAAAAAGTGAAAAACTTCCCTATATTTTAGGGATCTATTTTTAGCAGTAGGAGTTACATGCAAAATTGTTTTTAGAAACTTCCCGCTAAGTGTCTCTTTTTCCTAGATTTGTGGCATGCCCATCATAAACCCTAATTTCACAAAATCTATTTAATCGACACCTCAAAGCTCATTCTTCAAATTCTATCTTGGAGCTTTGACATTCCTGAGACATCTAGGAACCTTCGGTACAGTCGGCACAACTTTTTTGGGCAAGTTTTGCTTTTGATACCTTTTGCTGTTTTTTCTTTTGCTTTTTAGTTTTTGGCTTGGATGAGTGTTGTTTCCTTGATTTTACTAAACAAACGCTGGTGTTTCAATGCATTTTATCTGGTAGAAGTGTTGTTTCAAGTTTTGCATTACCTTTCCTTATTGTCGCATGCATAACACTGTTTTTGCACCCACAGTCGTTGTTTCGAATACTTGCTTCTTAATCTTCTTGGTTTTGTCGATTGATTGATTTTTGCACTCACTTGAATCACATGCATGTTGAATTCACTTAGATCTACACCATATTTTCACATGCATTTAGTCCTTAGTGATTTTTAGTTGCCTTGCCCCAAACCTTTCCTTCCCCAGCTTGCACTACACACTTATGGGAAGGAAGGCTCTACCTTGCTCCTAGGAATTGTGCATAGCTGACCTCTCAATGCCTTCCTAGGATATGCTCTGTGCAGTTTTGGGAGATAGTGTCCAGTTGGCCCCCATGATTGCGCAATGCATTTTTCTTGGGCAATAATCATGCTGATTGAAACTATGCATTCCACTGTTTCAGTCCTCAACATGCCAAGATGGACTGTGCTCTGTGCAGTTTCAACTGTTAATGTAGATTTTAACCCCGTATAGAAATTACCTGCATATGAATTCTAAGACACAGAAAATAAACAATGCAAGATCATAACACATAAAACACATATACACAGATATTTTCCCCTGGATCCCAAAACCAGTACTACCAGTTTGATTTTTCATTATTTTCCTTTCAATGTTACAATACATATTTATACATGTCGAATTATCCAATACCATGGACCGAAAACCATCACGTCCAAAAAACATGTGTGAAAGTCATGCACAAAACCATAGGTGGGTCCACCCAACCTAACATAGGGTCCAAAACCAAAATTTTCTGGGGTGTTGCCCCGGACCCCATAAAGTGGATTTATGGGTGCCCTTCAAACCCGTTGTTAAATACGTGGAAAGAATATAACACAACCCAACAGTTAGTCTCCCAGCTTCTCCGAGGCAAAACTGTACAGTTTTCCCAAGCAATCTGTTATCTCAAAATTAGACCCTGATAGGCTGCTGATCAAGTAGACTTCAAGTAACTATTTCAAACCTACTTTAGGCTGAGGCTTAGCCTCCTCAACCTGAGAGGGTTCTCTCAAAAGGATTAATGATATTGGTAATGGATTAGATTAAAGATATGAATAGATGGCTAACTCTATGGTTTGTAATTGTATATGTTTATAGGTTGAAAGATGAAGGCTGGCTACCATTGGGCTATGGAGTCAATGTATGCTTCAGTACCACAGCAAGATCAACTTAACATGAATTCAGGGCATAGAGAGTTTTTATGCATCAACAAAACAAAGATAAAATGCAAGGAAACACAATTTATAAATACATGAAGGAAGTTAGAGCATGATTGATGAGTTCTAAGTAACATGTACTCATACCACTGCAAGTAAGTGAAAGAGGAAAGCCATGAGACAATATTACATTAAAAAATCTCTTTGAATCCTGAGTAGTGAAGCCAAAGCATTCTACCTAGCATGGAAGTCAAGGCATTGTAGAGTTCAAGTGCAGAAATGAAAATACAAAACAATGAAACATAGTTAGTTTATCTATGAAGGAAGTCAGAGCATCATTGATGAGTTCTGAGTATAATAAGTAAACACCACTGAAATGTAAATTGGAAGATTCCATCATAACAAGAACATACAAGAACTCTTCATGAATCTTGAGTTGTCTAATTAGAAAGCTGCATTAGGTTAAAAATATACACTGTCTGCACATAGAGCAGCAACTGAGCCAAAAAGTCTCCAACCCTTTGCTAATTCAACCTCTTGCTCTATATAAAGCATTTACAATTAGGATTCCATCATCCCTCATCAAGATAATTCGAATTTTCCATCAGTGGCACCTATTCTAACCATAAAACAAACCATTAATTAGAACTAGCTGTTAACTAGGAGTGCTAGTGACCTAATACAACTAGGAGTGTAACTCCTTATCATGATTACAACAACCTTATCTAAGCATTTAAAGAATTATTTGAAAACTTGCAATCTCAAGAAGTTGAATTTGATGAAGCCTCCCACGTGGTCATCTGACTGCTGAAGACAAACCCTAGAAATTAGGGAACATGTTTCCTTGTTTTTAGGTTTAGGATCGCTGAAAATGGCACGTGGGACAGAGCCTTCATCTCCTCATCCATGAAACATTTTTCGAAATTGAAGGAGGTTTTTGTATTCCATTGTGTCTATAACAAAAAAATTTCTTGGTTTTTTAAAATACTTCTCCAGTTGTTTGGAATCTATCCTTGAAAAACACGTGTCAAACAGGAAAAATCCGTTCTCTGAATTTTGGGTTTCAAAGAAAGATTATTATCTCCCAACTGAAAACACCTATGAAGAAAGTGAGATATGTTATTTTAGCTGGAGAGTTTATGAAGAGAAATTGCCTTCATAATTCCAAAATACCTTTTCATGTGACCAGAAACTGATCTTGAAAAAGACTGCTAAAACGAAAAGACCAAGCTTGACTTTCAGCAGTTTCGTAGCGCAAGTTTAACCATAAATACCTCCCACCTCAGAATGAATTTGAAGAAACTGAAAGAGGTTTTTGTATCTAAGCATGTTAGAAATAAAAGCCTCTTTCATTTTTCAAAATTGATTTCTCATCTGCTCAGGAAACCTTCTGGAAATTAACTAGTAAAAACAGTTTTTCTGCTGAAACAGGTTGCTTCAGGGGTTTCGTAGCGCACTACGAAAACTCCTAGTTCAGTGATTTCGTAGCACAAAACTGGTTTTTTACACTATCTGCGCTACGAAAACACATAGAGTGAGTTTTTCACTATGAAAAACTTGACACAAGTTTGACACATGGAATTTTAGGTGATGTGGGACCAGTGATGGGCAAGAACGGAGTGTTGACCCTATTTGACCATACCAACAAGATTCTTTTATAGATCTTAGACACGAAAACAACCATGGAAAGACTAGACCAAGACTAACATGAATCCTTTGGAATCAAACTAATGTCAAAACACATGGTGAGGCTTTTAGGACATGGAATGAGGCTATGAAACTTTTTGGAAAAGAGAATGACGCTTGTTGAGATGAGATGACTCAAAACCTATAAGACTATGACTAGAAACAAGGCAAACTTTCCAAAGCTTAGAAACAAAAATTTTAGGGTGATAACAGTGACTCCACTAGGGATAGTGTGCCCTTGTGGTATACTAAGAACTTGTAGCTCCAGTGCCTCTATCCATCCTCTAGAATAAAACTCTGAACTTCTACCCAATCTGCTCCTCAAGCCTTTAATGATTTCTGAAAGAAGAATTCAAACTGCACCTACTGAAACAGATGCTCAATCAACCTACCTTGAGCTTATTTGCACATTCCTACCTACCCTATCAGCTGCAATCTCCACTTGTAGCTCAAGGAACATGAAACTTCCAATGAAGCCAGTCGTCGATCTGATCTGACACTTGAATCTCTTGACTGTGCTTGAAGCAAAAATAAGCAAGATACTGAAATAACCAAGGTAGCATGAGGTGTAACTGTTCTTCAAGATGAAAATATAACTGGAAGCCTGAACAATAAATCTTTTCCATGTATTCAACTATAGGGTCAAAAAACACATGGTTAGTTTGATGATTCCCATAACATTCTATATCTTCAAACAACTGATCCTCAACTACACAACATTTATTTGACAAGCTATCCAACTGCTTTTTTGAATGATTCCAACAAACAATGTAATTTTCCTCATTATTATCATCATTCTTTGGTGTAAGCTGCTGCAAGGAATTACAAAAATGAACAACCTTTTCCTCTGCCTGAGGGTCATAAAAAATTTCTTCCAGCATTTCTTCTTGGTGTTTGTAATCATGTTCATCTTGATAATGATCCGAAGACTGACAAGTCTGCTGCATCTCTACATCAATCTCAGAGGATGTAATATGATTTTCATAAGTAAACCCCTGCTGATCTTCATGCTGCATTTCATGGGATGTTATACTTTCTTCTTGGTGTTGAAATGCATTGTTATGAAGAGCCTTTAAAATTTCTTCATCCATAAACTCATCATCATCATAACAATCCTCCAAGTACTGAATAAGACTTAAAGAATGTCTACAACAATCTTGGACCAGCAACAAGGAGGGATGGGATTCTTTATACATCTCATATAATTCATAATGAAAACTAGCAAGCGAATATATTGAACCATTTTCCAAACTTTTGTACCAAGACCATGCTTTTCCTTCTAAAGTGGTCATAAACATTTTCATGAGACAATCTTCAGGGAAGTGAACCTTAAGACTGCGTACATGCATATGAAACCTAACCAAATGAAGAGCAGCATTGTCTTTCTTTTCATCTTTGAATATCGGAAGATGCTCTAACCAATCAACCTTTGGCATAGGATTTGGAAAACCAGGGATATGAGACCGATTCATAGGAGCATACCTTGCATTCATTCTTGCAGTGGAACTCATCTTGAAACTTCATCAAGCTATTGATCTTCTACCAGTGGAGTCACCTTCAAATTTCTTATTCGATGTGTGGAGTCACCAAGGTAGTTTTGCAGCCTGAAAAAGATGTCTGAGCTCCTGCTACCTTTAGAAGTTCAGTCTCTTAATTTCGGGAATGAATAGACTTCAGGCTCCCGGCAGAGGCACCAAAATGTTATCACCAAAATAGGACCCTAATAGGCTACTGATTAGACTATCTCAGTGTAACTCTTTCAAACCAACTTTTGGTTGAGGCTTAGCCTCCTCAACCTAAGAGGGCTCTCTCAAAGGATTAATGATATTGATAATGGATTAGATGGATAACTCTATGGTTTGTGATTGTATATGTTTATAGGTTGAAAGATGAAGGTTGGCTACCATTGGGCTATGGAGTCAAAGTATGTTTCAGTACCACAGCAAGATCATCTTAACATGAACTCAGGGCATAGAGAGTTTTTATACATCAACAAAACAAAGATACAATGCAAGGAAACATAGTTTATAAATACATCAAGGAGGTTAGAGCATCATTGATGAGTTCTAAGTAACATGTATTCATACCACTGCAAGTAAGTGAAAGAGGAAAGCCATGAGACAATAGGACATTAAAAAATCTCTTTGAATCCTGAGTAGTGAAGCCAAAACATTCTACCTAGCATGGAAGTCAAGGTATTATAGAGTTCAAGTGCAAAAATGCAAATATAAAACAGTGAAACACAGTTAGTTTATCTATGAAGGAAGTCAAAGCATCATTGATGAATTCTGAGTATCATAAGTAAACACCACTGCAATGTAAGTAATGGAAGATGCCATCAAAACAAGAACATACCAGAACTCTTCATGAATCTTGAGTTGTCTAAGTAGAAATTCTGCATTAGGTTAAAAATATACATAGTCTGCACATAGAGCAACAACTGAGCCAAAAAGTCTCAAACCTCTTGCTAATTCGACCTATTGCTCTATATAAAGTATTTAAAATTAGGATTCCATCATCCCTCATCAAGATAATTCGAATTTTCCATCAGTGACACCTATTCTAACCATAAAGCAAACCATTAATTAGAACTAGTCGTTAACTAGGAGTGCAAGTGGCCTAACACAACTAGGAGTGTAACTCCTTATCATGATTACAACAACCTTATATAAGAATTTAAAGAATTCTTTGACAACTTGCAACCTCAAGAAGTCGAATTTGACGAATCCTCCCACGTTGTCACCTGACTGCTAAAGGCAAACCCTAGAAATTAGGGAACATGTTTCCCTGTTTTTTAGGTTTAGGATCCCTGAAAATGGCAAGTGGGACAGAGCCTTTATCTCCTCATCCATGACACATTTTTTGAAACTGAAGGAGGTTTTTCTATTCCATGATGTATAGAACAAAAACCTCTCTTTGTTTTTTAAAATATTTCTCCCACTGTCTAGAATCTATCCTTGAAAAACATGTGTCAAATAGGAAAAATCCGTTCTCTGAATTTTGGGTTTCAAAGAAAGCTTATTATCTCCCAACTAAAAACACTTATGAAGAAAGTGAGATAGGTTACTGTATCTGGATATTTGATGAAGATAAACCTCCTTCATAATTCCAAAATACCTTTTCATGTGACCAAAAACGGATCTTGAAAAAGACTGCTAAAACTAGAAGACCAAGCTTGACTTTCATCAGTTTCTTAGCGCAATTTTAACCATAAATTCCTCCCATCTCAGAATGAATTTGAAGAAACGGAAAGAGGTTGTTGTATTTAATCATGTTTGGAAGAAAATCCTCTTTCTGTTTTCAAAATTGAGTTCTCAGCTGCTCAGGAAACCATCTGTAAGTTAACTAGTAAAAACATTTTTTCTACTGAAACAAGGTGCTTCAGGGGTTTCGTAGCACGCTACGAAAACTCCTAGTTCAGTGATTTCGTAGCGCAAAACTGGTTTTTTACACTGTCTACACTATGAAAATACCTAGAGTGATTTTCTCACTATGAAAACTTTGACACAAGTTTGACACATGGAATTTTAGGTGATGTGGGACTAGTGATGGACAAGAATGGAGTGTTGACCCTATTTGACCATACCAACAAGACTCTTTTATAGATCTTAGACACGAAAACAACCATGGAAAGACTAGACAAAGACTAACATGAATCCTTTGGAATCAAATTGATGTCAAAACACATGGTAAGGATTTTAGGACATGGAATGAGGCTATGAAACTTTTTGGAAAAGAGAATGACACTTGTTGAGATGAGATGACTCAAAACCTATAAGACTATGACTAGAAACAAGGCAAACTTTCCAAAGCTTAGAAACAAAAATTTTGGGGTGATAATAATACCTTCCTCATGAGATGTCTTAGCCTTCCCTAAACGGAAGAGTAGATCTCAGCTATCATATATTTCTTTTCCCCCTATGGGTTAGCTCTCATTCATGCATAACAACAAGATATATAATCATCACATTATTAAGTATAGTATCCATGTGTCAATCTGGGAATTCTCATGGAAGTGAATCATAAATTTTCTAAGTCATTCATTTAAATAAATCATATACACTTGAGCTATATATGAACCAAAATAATTATGATAAGTTATGCACTAGATAATCCATCACTAAGTGAGTCATACATGTAGGCCATACATCAACCATTTCTATCGACAATATAAAATCTATCAATTGATTCATATAAGTAGTTTTATGTGTCAAACCAAATGCATCAATATTACCTATGTCAAAATGGGCATCACAGATGGTCAAAAAGTGAGGGGTAGTCACGATGCATAGTCTCTGCATCCTCCTAGGTAGCAGATCCTCGGCTAAACTTGCCCCACCGGACCTTAACTTGGTCCACTGTGCGACATTTGAGTTGTCAAACCCGACGGTCCAATATGCATAATGGTTCTACCATTACAGTTCCCATGTCTGAGACTTGCAAGTCCCGCCAATCCAATTTGTGAGATTCATTAGAAACATAATGTCGTAAAATAGATACATGAAGAACATCATGAGTTTTATGCAAATGGGGTGGTAGGACAAGACGATAGGCAACTGGTCCAATCTTCTCTTTGATCCTAAAAGGTCCTACGAACTGAGGTGACAATTTCGTCCCCTTCCCAAAGTGGATGGTTTGTTTGTTGTGCCGGATACGAATAAAAACTTAGTCCCCTACTTCATAATTGTGATCAGTCCTATGTGAATCATCATAACCCTTCTGTCTATCCTGTGCTTCCTTTAACCTTTTTCAAACCTGCTTTATTTGTTCCTACATTTCTTGAACTAATTCTAGGCCAACCATCACTCGGTCCTCCAACTTTTCCCAACTCAACGGTGTCCTACAAGGCCTTCCATCTAGAACTTGATAAGGAGGCATCCCGATTGAACTGTGATAACTATTATTATAGGCAAACTCTACCAATGGTAAGTACCTTTCCCACTGAGTTTTATTATCCATGACGTACATCCTAAGAATGTCCTCTAGAACCTGATTTACTCTTTCAGTTTGCCCATATATTTCTGGATGATATGCAGTGCTCAGGTTCAAATGAGTCCCTAGGGCAGACTACAAACTTGTCCAAAACCTAGATGTAAATCAGGATTCTCTATCAGAAATGATCTTTGTGGAAAATCCGTGTAGTCGAATAACTTCATTTACAAACACTCGCACCACATCCATAACATCGTAAGTGCCCCTTACTGGGATGAAATGGGCACATTTGGTCAATTTATCAACTATAACTAATATAGCATTGTGCCTCTGGGAAGTAAGTGGAAAACCCACCACAAAATCCATGGAAATTACTTCCCATTTAGATGTAGGGATGTCATGAGGTTGTAGGAGTCTTGCTGGATGGCAATGATCAGTCTTCACTCACTGACATTCAAGACATTTGGTGACAAACTAGACTATGTCATGCATCATGCCTTCCCAAAGGAAGAGTTTCCTTGTGTCTGTGTACAGCTTCTTTACCTCAAGATGTGCACAATAGAGTGCTCTATGAGACTCTCTGAGGATGGTTTCTCTTATACCTCCTTCCTTAGGTATGTACATTCTCCCTTGGAATCTCAATAGCCCATCTGGTTCAAGGACATATCCCTCAAACTTTGGTTCTATATGTTTCCCATTCTAGATGGCTGAGATGAATTTTAGATACCAACTATCTTCAAAGAGTTTCTCCAATATCCACTCCCTTAAATTTACCTTTAAGGCTATGAGGGAGAAGATTCATTCCCTCCTGCTTAGTGTGTCTGCCACTATGTTCTCCTTTCCCTTGATGTATGAGATTTCAAAATCATACTCACTCATGAATTTGCTCCACCACCTTTGTCTAGCATTCAAATCTCTTTGAGTAAAGAGATGCTTCAGGCTTTGATGATACCTTCTTAACTCAAATATTCTCCCAATGAGGTAGTGTCTCCACAATTTCAAGGCTAACATCACTGCTACCAATTCTAAGTCATGGGTAGCATATAACTCTTCATGCTTCTTCAATTATCTAGAAGCGTAAGTTATTACTCCGCCTTCTTGCATCAATACCACACCCGATCCTTGCGTCGAAGCATCAGTAGAGACAATGAAGTCTTTTCTCATGTTTGGTATTTGAAGGATCGTTGCACTAGTTAGTAACCTCTTTAGCTCTATGAATGCAGTGTCATATTCATTTGTCCATTCATACCGAACCCCCTTTCGTTGTAATGTGATGATGGGTTTTGCAATCCTTGAAACCCCTTCCACAAACCTACGATAATACCTAGATAGCCCCATAAAACTACATACCTCATGGGCATTTTTTGGTATTGGCCAATCCATTATGGCCTTCACCTTTTCCGATTCAACTAAAATCCCTTCTCCTGAAATGATGTGCCTAAGGTAATGGACTTTCTTATGAAAGAAGGAACATTTTGACAATTTCCCATACAATTGATTTTCCATTAAACAAGTCAATACCACCCTTAGGTTCTTTTCATGCTCCTTTTCATTCTTGGAATATATAAGAATGTCATCAAGGAATAATTGCATGAATTGGTCCAAATACTTCCTGAACACACTATTCATGAGGCTCATGAATATTGTTGGTGCATTGGTTAAACCAAATGGAACAACTACGAACTCATAGTGCCCAAACCAAGTTCGAAATGCAATTTTTAAGATGTCCTCCTCCTTTATCCTCAATTGGTGGTACCCATATTGTAAATCGATTTTTGAGAAGATTGTTTCTCCCTTCATTTGATCAAATAAGTCATCTATTCAAGGTATTGGGTACCTATTCTTTATCATGGCTCTGTTTAAGTCTCTATAATCTATGCATAGCCGCAAGAAACCATCCTTCTTCTTGACACTGGTGCACACCAAGGTGAAATACTAGGTTTGATTAGTCCCAAGTATAAGAGATCCTTTAATTGCATCTGCAACTCATAAAGTTTTGGAGTTGTCATCCTATAGGTTGTCTTAGATATGGGTTCCGCACCTAGTTTTAGGTTGATTGTGAAATCAATCTCTCTTACAGGAGGTAATGCAGACAATTCCTTTGGAATGACATCCTTGAATTCTGACAAAATTGGACGTTAATCTAGGGAAGGTCCTTTCTGGTCACTTATAGTCTTGACCAAATATAGTTTGCAACCTTGTCTGAGACAATGTTTTACCTTCATCATGGATATGAATCATAGGGACACTCCCCTCTTGATTCCAAAAATCTCAATTGGCCTACCTTCATAATAAAATTATATCACCTTCTTCTTGAAACAATCTACCAAAGCTCGATGAGCTTCTAGCTAGTCCATTCCAATAATTACATCATATGTCCCCAATGTTGTGATGTATGCCTTCAACTTATTCATACACACCCCAAGGTTTATCTAACATTGGTCAACACTAGGCCCTACTTCTTGTTTTATTTCAGAAGCCATCTCAACTTGTTTAAAGTCATCGTGCTCATAGGCTCCCAACCCACATTTTTCTAATGTAACTGGTGAAATGAAACTATTTGTAGCACCAGAATCAATTTTTTTTTAACTTTTACTTTGTTTATCATACCTGACGTTTCTACCACGATAGACTGGTGTTTAACTTGTTGATTGTCAACTGCTGCATAGATTTGGTGGTGACTACCTGCTCTCCCCATTGGTTATTTTCCCTCTCTTTTTTTGTTACCGGTTTAAAACTCAAGGCAGTCCTGCTAGTAATGAGGTCCTCTGCATCCCCAACAAGTGATGCATGGTGAGCCTTTAACCAAATGTTGTGGAGTTCTTTGGAAATTGTTTCGTCCCTTGGAACCCCTGCCCCCACTTGCTGCTCCTCGTGTATGACTTTGATTTGTACGTGCTCTTGAAGCTGTGGGTGAAGCTGCACTAGAGACCATTGAAATCCCTACTATTGGTGTTCTAGGTATAATCCTGTTTCTATATGGTGATGCCTCAGATTTATATTGGGCATGGAGCATGATTATTTAGAGGTCTTTGTTTTAGCCAGATGTATACCCCAGGAAGATTGTACACCCCTCCACGCTGGAGGTTGCGGTGGGGACTTGTCCCCCCCCCTGGGGATTCGGGGGGATCGATCACCCCCGGCTGGGTGGTCCCCCGACGAGGGTTTTGGCGGCAGTGCCCCCAAAGCTAAAAGTAGATGTAAAATTTCCTTATAAAATTATAGTAATTTCTAGTCAATCTGGGTCATTCATTAGGCAGATGATTTGATGGTAGAACTTATGTTTGGTTTAGGGTTTTTTTTGCCCTAGAAGGCAACCCCTCCCTTTGTATGAGGGTTTTGTATTGAGGATTTGAAATAGATGTGTACTCTCAGAGCGAGAAACAGAGAGGTGAGACTATGAGAGAAAACAAAGGATATTACAACAAATATGTTGTAGGTTGTGTCTCTTTATTTTCCTAGATAATAGAAAGGAAGGATTGGCTATTCGGGGTGGACGTAGCCCAAACTAGGTGAACCACGCATATCTGTGTCTCTCTATTTTTATGTGTTTGTGTTTTTCCACATATTATATGTCTTGTAATTCTCTTTCATATATAATATTTTTCTAACAACTTCCTCCCATTTGGAAGGTACGAGGGGCCTTCCCTATAAACCCTGTTTGATGTGGAAAGATGGCCCTGCCTTCACCCTTTGAGTCTAAGTGTTCTTCGACATAATGAGCCTGTTTTACAGCTTCTGCAACTGAGGATGGTTTCCTCATCCACACCATTTCCCTAATATTAGGTCTCAATCTACACATAAAACGATCCACTTGGCATTGGTCAGTATCCATGTAGGAGACATACTTGACCAATTCCATAAATCGAATTTCATATTCTTCTACAGTACAACCTCCTTGTATTAGGGCATGGAAGGCTCCTACTTGCTGTTCTTCATAATACGTTGGCAAGTACTTCTTCCTGAACCTCTGCTCAAATAATTCCCAAGTAACTGTGTCTGGAGTGAGGGGTAGTTGATGCTCCAAGTTACCCCACCAATTAAGAGCACTATCTCTGAGTTGGAATATTGTTATTTCGGCTTTGGAATTGGAATTGTAATCCCTTAGTGCAAATCACCTTCTCATCCCTTCTAACCAGGCTTCTGCATGCTCACTGGCATGACCTCTTGCAAACTTTGGGAGCTTAATCTTCTAGATCTCACTAGTAATGTCTTCAACTGGAGGTCCTCTACCATAGTCTCTAGATCCCTTGGGGTTCCCTAACCCTGATGGAGGGTGTTCCCCTTCCATTTCATTTGTTTGGCACCCTCTTAAGGTTTCATTAATTGCTTCCAGGGAACACAGGATGTGAGTCAATTCTGGTGAAGGTAATGGGTTATTTGAAGGAGGTCCTTATGAAGACTCTCCGAGCCCTTAGTTCCTTCACATCCTTACCAATTTGATTTGTTTAAAACCTGCACGATAGCTAAGACTTATTAGCACTATTCCTAACATTTTCTACCACACTCTAGATAGTCTAAAGAGAACCCAAGCAATAGATCAATTCAAGTTATGCTAGTGTTTGAAACATTTCCTGAACAAAATATTGTGTCATGGAATCCCATTATTATTGATTATTTATAGAATGGCACAGAATACCAATGTTTTTGTGGTTAAAAGATTACCCACACAACCCATATTATTTGATGCTTCATGAGAATTTTATGTCAACTCAGATTGTTTAATAATATTGAAAAAGTTGTCCTCATTCAAGGTGAAGAGTTGGTGCATTTCAATAGGTTGCATATATAGCTCATGGTCCACTTGCCCTTAGTGCATATACGATTATTCTCCTGCTAATCCATAAACTTAAGAATCTATATAGGCATAACTTTTCTATAGCCAATCCATAAATTTAAGCCATTGTATATGCAAGGCATTTTTAAATTTACCCCATCCTTGGTTTTTAGTTTTATGCGTGGAAAGATTTCAATCCCTTAAAGGAAAGGAGTCCTAATTATGGAGCCCATCCAACAATCTCTCACCTATGTTTGTGTTTCATAGTTCTACCATGATGCTAACCATTATGAATGTTCGCAATATATTAGAACCTAAGTAATAGCATGGATAGTTTAAGTTATAATATAACAAGACTCCTTACAATCCTCTTTGTACTTTTGTAACCCTGCAAAAGTACGAGATCGCTGAAGAGAATTTTTTTAGATTTATGCACCTAAAAGTGTACTATCCATGGGCACATAGTGTTTTAAGCTTTATCCTTTGTCTTTAGGTATAGCCCCTTTTAAAATTTATCCTTTGTCTTTAGGCTCATGTACAAACTTTTCCAAATGTTAATGGTAAAGGAGTTGGACTTTCTTCAACATATTTCCTATTCTTTTAATGGTAAAGGAGTTGGAATTTCTTCAATGTATTTTCTAGTGTTCTAGGTAGATGGTGGCATGGTTTGAAGGCATCTTTCTGGTTCATCAATGTAAATGTTTTTAACACAAAAAAAAATGTTTGTAAGCATCATTGCAAAAGTTTTTGTAGATTAAAAGTATAGAACCATAGATCACTACAGCTCTAGCATTATCACTTCCTAGAATTTTATACAGGGCCCCAAATCATAACCCCAAGTCATAGTAATCATTATAATAATTAACTATAAATGAAGTGTGAACAATTCCAAACGAATAATACCATGTATTTAGAAATAAAATTACGTAGTATTCTAACTACATACCATGTACTCTAACAACAAAGAGTAATTATGGATTGTATATTATGAAGCTGGCGATTCATTTTGCATTTTATACAATCTCTAATCACACTGATCTGGAAGCATTATATAACTATTCTACTTATCATAGACTTGATAGATGGGAGACCGTAGAAACTCAACAACGTTGGTAGAAAAATGTGTTCATAGCAACACAAGGGCAGGGGACATTCGAAAGTAGTGGATCTCGAATATTGCTAACTGTGCATAGCACAGTACAAGCACAACAAAATATTTTATAAGTAGCACTCAATCCATTGAAAAGAGAAGTCACCATGGATGCATTTTTTTTTTTTAGAATGGTGCCTTGTTGTCTTCACTCATAGAGAATGTATGCAGTATGGGGCGATGTGGACACACAACTTGACTACCAGAGCAACGACATTAGAGTTTCACATTTAATTGAATACCTAGCAGGGCCATCGAATCCATGATATTCAGTACAATCATTGCTCAGTATAAGAAACATCATTATTGGTTAAATCCATAAACTCAAATTAATGACAACGCAAACAATAAACATCGGTATTGAGCCCAACTGTAAAAGTATTTCTCAAAGAATATATAGAACACAAGATATGAGAAATATGAAACCTTTAAAGAGTCTCAAGTTCCAGAGCCGACTCCATTGCAAATTTCATTGCATTTAGGGAAATATTAAAATCTCTGTTTGTTTAAGGTTGTGTCTCGTATGTACTCAGGTGTGGTGAGGTCAACACTCTTGATGTGTAATCACCATGACCCACTTTTCAACAAACTGCAGATTGCACAATGCATTAAGAAACCATGTAGTTCCTCTCTGAGTGTCTGTAGATGGACGCTCCAAATCAAATCTAAATGTGGATGACACGTTATACTGGCCATTTCTCTAGATGGTCTCACTGTTTTGTTTTGTTTTTTTTTTTGTGGATTCTTTTAAGTTGAAAGGGTGCTCATAAGTTGGATTTTTATGCAATGGGACTATGGCCTTGAATGGCAGCCTATAGTTAAGGAAATTGTAGAATTACATGCTTCCCAAATAGTATAGAAGAGGACCTAGCCCTCCTAAAGACAATGAGGCCATGATTGAAGAAAATATCTACAGTCTTATGATGGAAGATGAAAAATATAGCCCATAATTGAAAGGTGTGCAGAGTCGTGAGTCTGAAAATGATCCAAAAGCCATTATAAATCAAGAAATTGGCATATCCAGCCCCCTGGAAATTGTGGAAGGAGCCATGGATAATACCAAGTTTTGAAGATGTGTCAAAGCCTAGATTTGAAGGTAATAAATCAACTATTGAAGATGGAAAAACCAGCAACCAAAATGAGACAATTTCCAACACTCATATGGCGATTTGTAGGCTCAAGTTTGAAGATGAAGTAGTAACTTTTATGAGGAGTGCCCAGATTTGAAAAAGGGTGAACTTTCACCTGCAATCACCATCATGGACATAGGCAGGACATATCCAAGAAAATTGTAACAATTTCCAGTGTGCCAACAACTATCATCTTAGCCCAAAAGACATTAGATGTCCCAAATTTTATTGTCCAAATCATAGTTGAATATAGATGAGGCATCTTTTGTTGTTGCCTTTGAATCTAAAGGTGACAAAGAAGCAGCCAACCAAGAAAATATTGTTTCCAACACTCTGTTTGGGGATGATGAAATAAGTATGTGAAAAGATATTCCTTTCCCTGTATTTAAAGGCAATGAAGCAACTTTCAATTAAAACATTTCTAGCCTTCCATTCGAAAGTGATGAAACTAGCATTGGAAAGGAAGTTTTTAGTCTTCCCATTGAGAAAGATCCCCAAGTTCTCAAAAAGGGACTGTTTGCAGTTTAGGTTGGCATTATGGATATAACTAGATTTTTTTATTTTATTTTCACAACTAGTTACTATTTCTAACCCTCGTACAAACCAAATCAAATCTAGAAGTAGTGGTAATCAAGCTATTATTGAAGAGTGTGGTCAATTGGGTGATAAATCCACAGTCATTCCGAGCTATTTCTCTCCAAAAATTGTAGAGAAAACATGAGAAATGGTCACGATATTAAAGTACATCTTGATCAATTACTCGATGTGAGATTGCCGTCAAATTTTGTAAGGAGAAATAGTAAAATGTATCGTGTACTTTGAATTCTCTCTTGTTTATGACACTGGAAGTGAGTTAACCCATCACTCCAATGCTTGTGACTCGGAAAATAGTGAGCTCAATGCCCCTATGGGTTCATTATGATGATAAATTTGTCATGTGGTGTGACTGATCGACAGATCAAAAATGGGGATACCCATGAGCATTTGCTGGACCAATATGCCTTAAATGAGGTTACAGGAGGACATAGTCTTTATCCAAAGCTTATCGGAAGAGCCATAAATGAATTGCAAGCGATTTGTGGAATTTTGTGAACCCTTTATTGTTGTTCATCCATTTTTTAGCAATGATGCAGACCACGATCATAGATATGACAAAAATCAAGTTGCGATTCAAGTCACTAGTCATGTGCACCCTCGATCAAAGCAACACCTAGAAATAAATCCATGGGATATCTATGATTATTAGGAGATCATTCTGTATATATATCTCCAAGATTCACCCTCTGAGTTATCGGGTTATAATTGTGAAGAAAATTTCCCCCAATCTGAACCATATGTTGACACCCGACAGGACCTTGTGTCTACTACAAATTTGGGTAAAGTATGTTTTCAACAACATTATAATTGGATTCAAGACTTACCACCTCAAGTTAATGAGAAAAGTATGTTTTATGTCTTAGATGGGATCCTTCTAGAATATGCAACAAAATATATTCATAAAAATTCACCAAAGTTGTATTTATTAACAAAGAACCATGTTCTAATTTCCCTTGACTGGAGAAATACGGGGTTTGATGAATAAAATTTTCATTCCATTTGACGAGAACAAAATTTTTTCTTGTTGCAACAGAAAATAAAATGTTATTTTAGCTTAGATGGAAGCTTCCACGGGATTGCAGGGAAAATTTTAAAGTGCAATTTACAGGTTAGTAATGTCTTGGTCTTCAAAGATTCAACTAGATTTGAAAAATCTCTAGAAGGTAGGCTTCAAGGTCCAGATTTTGAACCCGGCTCTGATACCATGTGTAAGAGCCCTATCCTAAGGTCTTCTAATAGATCTATTTCTCTAGAATTTAAATGCAATAAGAGGAAATAATTTACTTTCTTACAATACTTTTAAACAATGAAAATTTTACCATTTACATTCTAATCCTTATAACTTATAGTGAATATTTCATTTTAATAAATTTACATGAGTAATATATAGAGAAATCCCTGTACCGGTGGCTAGTGGAGATGCCTTTAAGATGCTGACACTACTAAATGCTCCTCTTGACTAACCCAACTGGATTTACCTCCCAACCAACAAGGAAATAATTCCTAGCCCAGGAAACCTCCACAGGTTCCCTAGCCCTCCGAACCCAAGTTCAACTAGATTTAGTGTGTGTGTCCAAGATGAATGATCTAGACCAAGATGAAAAATATTTCCCTCCTCTCAACAACCCAAGAAACCTCCATAGGTTCTTAAGGTCTCCAAAAATCACAGCCCACCTAAATCACAGCCAATCCCAAAATCAAGCAAGACCCCACATGCCCTTTTCTCTCTTCCCCCTTCCCTTTTTATACCCTCCCTCTCTTCTCCATCTCAACCACCTCTCATTAATGTCATTAAATTCTCATCTATCCTTACAATTGACTTCTCTTCTCCCAAGTAAACCTGAGAGTACATTTGGAAATGTGATATGAATATAAAATTGGGAAATTAATGGGAGAGGACCATGTCTTCTCCCAAGTAAATATGAAAGTACATTTGGGAATGTGAGATGAATATTAATATATATTATATATATATATATATATATATATATATATATCTATATATACATATAATGTATATATGTAATATATATATATTATATATATTAATAATTAAATGGAGAGGACTATGTTTCTCCCATGTAAATGTGAGAGTACAATTGGAATGTGAGATTAATTAAAATGGAGAGGACATGTTTTATCTCTATAAAATGTGAGGGTACATTGTGGATGTGAGATGAAATATTAATTGATAACTAGTTGAGAGGACCATGTCTTCTCCCAAGTAAATGTTGAGAAGTCATTGGGGAATGTGAGTAATGAATATTAATTATATTATAATATATATATATTATTTTAAATAATGAAGCAAACCATATCCTACCTAAGATTCAATTGAAGAAGGCAAGTTGCGAAATTGAATAATATAAATCATGAATTTTATATTAGACCAATATTTCTCAATATTTTCAGGTAATATAAACATTAATAAAATTTGCAGGATAAGATTTAAGTGGGGAATTATAGATCATGCCATGCTTTTTTACGTTCCTTTTGTACTTGCTGATGGAATCTTGCCAAGAACTCTTCAGGCTCCATCAGCTGCACGAGTCGTTCCTCCAGGGCTTCACGATCTGCCATACCTGTGAGAGCTACTATGCACAAAATAGGCATAATATACTCCACTGGCATTACAAATTCTACACCATATACCAATATGAACAACGTTTGTCCTATTAGGTTCTTGCAAGTAGTCCTATACGCCCAGAGTAGTGTAGGTACATGCAC